>JAMKCH010085754.1:0-107489 GCA_023653785.1 Ophioderma brevispina | reverse complement strand
CCCACTGACACCTTCGATTCGGTGTACACTGCCAATCTGCCATAGAAGTCGATGTCAATGAATTCCCATGCATTGATTGACAACATTGTCACCTCATTTTTCTCTTAAAATGTGAAAGCCTGCAATAATTACTCACAATAACCCCCGCAATATCCATGCTTTCTATTGTAAGGAGAACACATGCAAGGAATTTTTAAAAAGCAAAGTAATAGAAGTGCATCTTCAGGAAAAATTTAAATTTTCCCGTGTACCACTCAATGCAATGCAGTGACCAGTGTGTGTGATGACTGTTGCCCGGACTGTTGGGAACTAGCTCAGAGGCTCCTTCATGCTGTGAATGTTCAAATCCTTGAATATGCATGACCTGAAGTTTCTTCAGACTTCAATAGGTTCACAAATAAAAGAATTCCATTCTTACCTTTAAAAACCGTTGCTAACTTTTCTAAAGCCCAGTGTGAGCAGATCCTTCTACTACGTATTCCCATTTTTCAAAATGTACGGTGAAGACCTCGATACGCGTGACGCGAATTTTAATCCCCGGGGGATAAAATTTACTCGGATCAGGTCAAAGAGGTCAAAGATTAAAAAGTTGAGTAAGTTGGCTCTTGATCAAACGGCCGATTCATGTTTTACTCCCCAAAGAGTAAATTTGCTCAACTTTTTTAATCAACTTTATTTACCCTCCTTTTTTTTACCCCCAAAATTTACAGTGTAGAATACCTGGATTGTATTGCAGAAATTAGTGTCGTCAATTGAAACCCGTCGTCTTGAAAACTGCTGATTCCTTTTCTCAGGACTAAGAAGACTACTGCCATCCTATTCTATCTATGCCACTCGCCTGACAGATGTTGAGAGCTTCAAACTGCTTGGTGTTACTTCACTAAGGACCTCTCTTTGACTTCACTCAATATTTGTTTGGTAAGATATCTAAGCTCTCTTGTTTGTGATCATTACACCAGGAATATGTCTCCCTTCACCTTTACTTCAATCTTGTTTAATTCTCTATCATGCCCGCAAGGTTTTTTATACTGTGCTAATGTTTGGGCTCCCTTCCAGCGAATCACTTTACACAACTTGAGCAAATTCAGCGAAGGATTACTCGCATCCACTTCTTTAGGGATTCACCAAATTCTGCATTTCGTCTGTTTATTTCAGAGCGACTCTGGAGCTAGATTTGGTTAAGACGTTTGAGTATATCTTTAAGATTCAGAGGTTAGTTTTTGGATACAAGATTCTTAACAACATTGGGCCTACTTCTTTTGGTTTCTTTATTATCACAGTACCTTGGACAATTCAAGACTTCTACACAGAAGTTCCGAACTGCTTCTTTTATAATTCTATGTTGTTGCTTCTTCCTCGTTTGTGGAATGAAATCCCATCTACTTTGCACTCAGCACAAAATCTTGCTTTTTCAGGTCTGCTGTAGATTTCTACTGGCACTTTGCAATGTGATTCCATTTATCACCACTTTTTTCAGAACTACATGGTTGTTAGTTTATTTTTTGCAATTTTACACCGGTTATACATAATTAGGGGTTTTCCATCCGCAAGTGTTCACTTATGTTCTTGGGCTCCCTGCCCATTTCACTTTCCAGGTTATTGCCTTTTTTCTGCTTTATGTAGAACTAATATGTATGTACATGTACTTTGCTTTGTTGTTATTTTTTATTGTATTGTTTTGTATTTGCAAGTAATTCAAAATAAATTTATTAAATATTATTATTAGTAGATTGAAGATTCCCATGGAAAATTTTAATCTTGGATTACATTGCATGCTGTTATTTTGGAGTCTTCGATGTGCGGACATATCATCGTTGAACTGCAACACTTCTTTTAACCTGGGGTTTTTTTGGGGGGGGGGGGTGTTGGGGGGTTTTGTTTTGGGGGGGGGGGTTTGGGTGTTTTTTTTGTTTTTTTTGTGTTGTAGGGGGAGGGGGATTGGTTTGTGATGTTTTTTTTTTTCAATTGGGTTTTTGGTTGGGGTGGTGTTTTTTTGGTGTTTCTTGTCTTTTTTTTTTTGCGGCCCCTTCTCGGCCTTGCCCCCTTCCGCCCTCTCCCCCCTTTTTCCTCACGCCCACTTTTCAAATTTGATATTTTTGCCCAATTGTGTTGGTAATTTCTAGTAAGCGATACCTGCGAATGGTAATGCTCACAAGTGCGTGTTTGTTTATAAAGAAGCGTCTTTGTATAGAATCGGCATCCCGATTGTATGTAACGGCGGAACTGAAATGCCAAATTTTCCTGTCCGTTCATTGTGAATTAGTACGCACGAAAATGACCTCTAACTTGACTTGGCCTAACTCGAACCGAACGACTAATGGATTGAGCGTAGACACATATGGCGCTATTTCGTGCCTAGCTTATTTGAAAGGACCTTTCAGCAGCCGTTGAAATTTATCGGAGATCTCCGATATAATTATTCTATTACAAAATTCCTTCTTTTGAGATACATAGATATGTTGAGCTTTAACATTCACAGGTAAATTTACTAGCCAGTTACTATGGGCAACGGTGCCAAATCCTCACTTTTTTTGAAAATTGGGGCGCTCTTCAAAACAAGGTGCGGTTATTGCTTTAAAGTGATTAATATTGTATAATCTATCGGCACATATATAATGAAGTGAAATATCCCTAATAAACGTACCAGATGTTTTTCAGGCCATTGGAGTATTCTTGGCGAAAAAACCAGATTTATTCCGACAAAATGTACCCACTTGTACAGCAATCATGGAAGCTATGTTTATTCCCTGTGGTATATTTACCATGCCGTCAATGCAATACCGAAACAGAGCCAGCGAATATATCACGTGACTTAAGCAAGTTTGCCACAAGCCTCATCCTTGGGAACTTCGTTTTTAGCACACACGATGGACGAAGTTCGTTTTAGAATTTTTTATTGCAAAAAACTGGGTTGTGACAATTAGCGCCCCTGGGTCACTAGTGACCCCCGTGAAAATTCAGCAGCTTGTACGGAATAAATTGCATAATTATGGCAGTTTTTTATTCCGTAAAGTCTGCTGAATTCAGGGTGGGTCACTAGTGACGCCAGGGTGCTATTTCCACAACCCCAAAAAACTAACTTTTTAAACCTCAGTGAATTGAGAAAATGTAAAGACGGATGTTTTAGATTCAATTTTGTGATTAACAAGTTTTAGTTGCCTAAACACAACAATCCATGAAAACGTTGGACATTTAAAGGGGTCTCGTAATATTTATAGTTTTGTCGCAGTCCGCACTGTAAAACCACTGATGTCTATAACAATGGATTGTGCTACACAACAGTACATTGTATATAGATATGGAGCAACGGGCGGGCATCTTGGTCTACCAACAACAATAGCTTCCAGAGACACCTGCTTCAGAAGTTGTACCTCGGGTGCACGTTTTAGAGACATACCATCCCATACGCGAAAATATAATGAGCTTCAATGATACGTGGATCTGGGGTTTCCTAGCCGGAAATAATTTTTTACACCCGAAATTCATATCCACAATGTAACCAACGTGTTCGAGTAGTATGCATACTCCATGCACACTCGCGGGTTAGTGCGCCTCTTTTAAACTACTCGCACATTTTGTAGCGCAAAAATTACAGGCAATCAAAGAGTACTCGTTACTTTGGTAAAATGTATGTACAGCAACGGTTTTCGACAGTTTATGACAGAAACATGACCGTATGACACAAAACACCATAGAATATATATGCGGTTTATTTTATCTACTCGTACACGTTTGTGTGCATTGTGGGATAGAATTTCGGTAAAAAATGATTTCCGGTAGGATACTCAGGATCCATCTATTGGCTTGATTCGAAGTATGTTATGTCTCTTCTCCACATTTCAATGGGCACAAATTTTGTATAAATGACCGGCTCTTACCACTGCTTGGGCTCTTGTTGGGATGACCAATATGCCGTCAGTGCCTCAATTACAAGCCCAGGTTTTCCATCTTGTATGAGATCAGTGTGTCGAAACCCATAAGCCGGTTCAGCAATCTACTGTCTTTTCAATGTACCGAGTAGCGCTTCTTGGGTATAGATAGAAAGGTTCCTAATTTTCTTTAAAAACTATATTTCTCAAGAATCCCAGGCCAATTTTATAAAAATAAGCCACAATGTAGGTCAATTTTGATAAATTATATATCGTCATGTGAGTGCAACATTTGATAACATATAATCAAATCACGGTCTATTCTTTTGACTCACACTGTATTTAGGGATATTTCATATATATGTGCCGATAGATTCATACCAATAAATCCCTTTAAGTATTAAAGACTAACGCATTGAGTGTATTGAGTTAAATATGGTACAGGGTCTCTTCTGAAATTGATTATCTGTATGCTGTTTCCCTCTCGCTATCATTTGTCAAGTAAAAAGCTTAGAATGGATTAGTATTGTTATGGTTAAAACACCTCTGTTCAGATGATACACACCCAAATATTAAGTTTTAACGCCAATTTAGCCTAACCAATAAATTGGAACCATTAACAATTACATTTATTTCTGTTTCTCCAGTTAGACATCGCATTATATTACATAAAATATGCATTCACATGAATTGTCGAATTTAGAATTCGTTATTGAAAGAGTATAAGGTCAAGCGTAAGGAATGTTTGGTTTTTAGATGAGATGTTGATATAGGCAAATGGAAAGTATAGGGTTTCCTGTAGTCTTTTGGGTTGTTTTTTATTTTGTAATTTGAAAAGAGCCTTATTTCGCACTTCCTGTAAGTTTCTAAAGCTGGCATGTTTTACAATGACGTATTGAAAAGAACCTGAAATCTAAACTGTTGTAATTTTATCCACATTTTTGTTTCTCTTTCAGGAACCAAGTCTCATCAATTTTCCACACGATAAATCATCATTAATGACAGTCAGCATCTCGCTTTCGTTTGGATAAATACTCGGATTACAAAGCAATACACAGACAGACAAATTCTGAGAAAGTTGGATTATTTTAGTTCGTCTGTCATTGGACTAAGCGTAAACACATGATCAGAGTGAAAAGTATACATGTCGATAGTATATTTTGCGAAGGGAAAGACAAGATTTGAGAATATATCACTTGAATGCAATAGATAACATTGATCTAAACAATATAAGATACAAAGAAGCCAACACAAAATGAAGGAGTTGAAGAGAAAACGAAGACGGAAAGAAGAAGGACGACAAAAGAGGAATAAAAACAAATTGGAGTGGTGTATTTGAATTAATACATGGTAACCTTTTCAAACCTAAAATGTAGAAAATGTTTGTTTCCAATGACGAACATGTCCTATCTTTGGGGCAAAATCTTAATCACCAAAGTTAACCTTACCCCAAACTAGTTGGTCTATAGGGTTTTTTTCCTTTCCGTTGGACGACCATCCAGCTACATGTGGTTATGTTTTTGTAGCAGTTGCTAATTCTCATTTTATTGATTTTTATGGACTGTTTTAAAGAAGGCTTCTGCTTTTCAAGTGAGAGTTTCTGAGTGGTCAGGAAGACCACATCTTTGGGGAAACAGTACATAAATCAAAAGTGCTGTGAGTTTCAGAACGTAAGTGCAATTGCCAAAGAAACGGAAGACATTTATGGAACGAGATCCGGTTTTAGAAACAGGGGAACTTGAATGTCCTGAGAAACCACTGAAATTGGGCATTGATAATAATAAATTACAATTAAAATAGTAACAGGTCCCGGACGGCATCTGCTTCTGGTCAGAAACTGATCTCAAATGTTCTAAAAAGCATACATTGATTTTCCATAGCTATGGTACTCTTTACAGTAATTTGAGTGGGATATTTCAGTCTTGTATTACCTCAGGTAATGCCAAATGGGATTACCTATACGATAAAACTCATGTAATAATACAAGTTCTACGTGGCTCTGAAAAGGGCCGTTTGTAAATCGCATGTGTGGCGTGATCGTCAATAACAAGTCTTTTTTGTTCTATATATGGAACATTTTATATACTTTTAGGAAGCAGTTCTTTCTTGAACTACCTTATTAAGATTAACTTGCCTAGAATCATGTGTGATACTGGTAAGCTTTAGAACTAACCGCTGCACGACGCTCTTACCGACTAAGCTATCAAGAAAGCAGGGATGCTAGAGGAGCGATAAATATCATCTATATGTGTTAGGTTCGAAAGGTGTCCTACGCTTCCTTGCGGATAGCATCAGAACTGTATATTTACATACGATTTATATTTGTTTTGAAACTTTTAACTACTTAGTTCTCCAGGCAGACAAGGATGTATAACCATATTCAAATGGAAATTCTATTTTGCACGCCCTTTTAGCAGTTAGCACAGAATTCTAGGACGAATTTGGCGATAGTTGTACGAAGTAAAAGTTAATTTTAGCTTTCAGAATTTCTGTGTCCTAGGACACACATTTTCTGAATCCTGATTATAGGTTTCGGAGATTGGGCATCCTACGGACATCCTACGTCCTACGGACGCCCAGTCTCCGAAACCTAGAGCTATAGGACTTCCTGATACGTAGAACTTTTAAATAGCTTACACCGGGTTGATTTAATCGCTGTTTTCCACTTACGTCGTTTAAGACAAAATTAAACAAGTTTTCTATCCTTTACAGATAAAAAACTCTTGTCGATTTTATATTTTTAATAAACTCAGCAATAGCAGTTTCACAATTAATGTTATCAAGCTAAAATCATTTCTTTGTAACTATTAGTATATGAGCCAGTTTCTGTACGGGCCTTAAAGTTCGAGTTTGTTGCACCACCTGGTGATTAATTTTGCCTTATCACCTTGAAGGGAGTGTCTCCCTGACTAGGATTAGGTATGTTTCCGCTCCAAAAAAGTTGCACATTAGCGCGCACTGCCTATTTCAAATGGCCGCCATTGTCTTATGAAAAACTGCAATTGTAATTTCATTATAGGACAAAACGAAATAAAGTTTTTACCTTCCTGAAGTGGGCTTAAACATTTAAGATGGCCACCGGAAGGAGGCATGTTTTGTTAAATGTAGTAAAATTGGCAAATTGATTGGGTAAGAACAATTCAACAGTTTGCCATTTTAAGTTCATTTAGCGAAATATGCCTCCTTGCGGCGGCCATCTTGGATACCTAGATGTTTAAGCCCCCTTCAGGATGTTAAAAACTTGATTTCGTGTAGTCGTGGATAAAATCTCTATCTTAAAAGAAATTGTAATGGCGGTTTTACATAAAACAATGGAGGCCATTTTGAAATGGACAGGGCACGCTAACGTACAGCTTTATGGGGCGGAAACATATCTAATCCTAGTCAGGGGGACATCCTCTTCAAGGTGATATATGGAAAATTTATCAGCAATTGGGTCCAACGAACCGAAAATCTGATGGCAGCTCATGAACTATATAATTTAAAATCATCTAAGCAAATCAATTGTAGTACAAAAAGTCTACTCAAGAGATAAAATGCAAGTTTACCAACCAAAAATATTTTCCAACTAAGAAATATGTTAATAAAATAAAAGTGTTTTAAACGTCTGAGTTCGTTCTCAGGCTCACCTAAAGAATTTAATCATATCAAATGATAATTTCATGAAAATATGAATTTACTGTTATCTCACTGTATTGCAAAATCAATGAAATTACAAATATAAGGCATCGTTATCCTTTGAAATTGATGCTTATATGGATTTTAAATCACCTAGCTGGAGTGCAAAAGAGTCATTTCTACTTTACCTAGAATTCGATTAGTCTTTTATTTAATTTGGCTGAACAATTCAATTAATCATCCTCAAATCTACCAAGTGTTGCTTTAGTGCATCAAATCACGCTTTATAAGTGCGATGATAAATTAAATCTCTTACCTTAAAAACGCCCTTTGAGCAAACGACGCTTTAAATATACATGTAAATATATTTAATACCGTAAGTCTTTTATATCACCATTTGAGTCTTTCTATTTTCCACTTAATCTAAGTAATTCTAAACTGCTTCATTTTCCCCGTAGGCGGCGAAAAAATAAACCCTGTTTTACGGGCGAGCAGACCTTTCAAGTAGTGTGGGTCGATTTTTTTTTTCTTTTTTTTTTTCTGGAGGTTAAATTGGCCTAAAATAGCACAAAAATCTGACAAAATCGGGAGAAAAAATGAAAAGCTTTTAAAAAAATCTTTAAAAAAGCCAAAATTGAAAATATTTGACAAAAAGAAACCGGCTGATTTTACTCATTTTGGCAAACTAACAAACATCAGGGTCGGTCGAGCCCGTAAAACAGGTTTTCCTTTTTTATCGCTTTAATTCAAATAATCAATGCAATGAGGCGAATCGAAGATTAGATTGTAAAGTTAGAGTTGGAATGGTAATCAGAATGAGAGAATTTTAAGTTGCCTTTTTGGGATGTTTTGAAGACTAATAATTGCGAAATGTGAGTAAAAACTGGACCCTGACTGTGGTCCGGTGCATTTTTGTCATTTTTACAACAATATATATATCTTAACATATTTGATATCAAGTTGAAAGCTGATTGTACTAGCTTTTATTAGCGATACAGATCTTCCCATCGGTTAGGTATAATCTGTGCTGGGCCTGTATCAATAGTCCGTTGGGTCCTCTGTCATAGGACTCAGATTCAACAAATTATACGGCTTCAGCGAACAATCAGTGTCCCTGAATGGAATTCGGTGCTTTAAAGTTTAACATCTGTGTATATTAAATGGGATGGCGATTAACCCCGAAAATTGAGATAAGAAAAATCATCATGGTATATCTCTCTTATCCTTTTTTTTCGCCCTCATTTCTCATAAAAATAATTTGTAATAAGGTATTTGGTACAAAACAGCGCATCAGGGTTTGGAGAGTTGAGGCAACATAGCATACGACGAAACTAACATTAGTTTACCACTTTGTCGAGGTAAGAAAATGCTTAAAGCATTTTTCCTTATTATTAAGCTATGCTAGCTAATTCCTTAAAAAAATAGTTTTTCAAAATAAATGTTACCATTTTACTATTTGTTTTTAAACCATTAAGATAGGCCTACAATTTATTTAACATAAAAAAACCCATGGACTACCCCATCGTCACATTGGGCAGTGACTTAATTTATTAATATTTCAGAGCAAAACGGACTACTTGATGCAAAAGAACGTAACTCTGACTATAACCAAATCAGTGTGGAAGAAATCGTTCAGGCAACTTAAAGCTAATAACCTAACTTTCTCGCGATACCACAAGTTACTATTAATGTCCCAATGGGTGGACACAATCAGGGTCCATTTTTTAAAAAAAAGTTCATCCCTTAGTCGGTCTTGTTTTACAAATGATATTGTACATAGATACAAGTATTTTATCAATTTTGGATCCTTAGATCAAATTTCAATTTAACAATCAATGGGAATCATACATTCAAGGGATTTCAGAAAAACAAAGTTGTATATTTTGTCCAGACGCTATAGCAAGATTCGCGGTAGGTATCTTGCAATATCGTGCGTCACGAAATTAATGACTAAGATGAATTATATCTTCTAATCAATATAATGCCAATATAAACTTGTTATTTTATGATGACGTTAAAATGCAAAGTAATCCTGCACTTAATACTAGCAAACACAAATATTGATTTAGATTTAAGAGAAATTACATTGATTAAATTAAAGATTCTGAAACCCTATACTTAATTTTAACATTACTCGCATAGTATAATCGGAGGGGATAACTGATATTAACTGTAGAAACCATATGAAACTTTCATCGCTTGTTTTAAAATAAGTCATATACAAACTGTTAACATTTTAAAGGCATACTCAGTGATTTTTGACCAAAATTAATTTCGTTAAATTCCATTTAAATTGGCAGAATTCTACCACAATAAAGAGTTAAGATGGCATTATTATTTGTGATCAGAATTAGGATTAATATACCATATGTCGCTACAAAAGTATTTGACAACTAATCCTAAAGAGTTTTGTTTACAATATTAAAATTTGTATTCCGAGTGAGTTGGTTATATTGGCTCAAAATACACCTGTTTTTCTAAAGAGGGAATTCAGTCTGAATGAACAAGTCATGTAATATAATACAGAGGTTTTAAAATAAAAAGACTTTAACTACATAACTTTGCTATATTAATTATTTATGGCTTACACAAATGGGCAGTTAGGATGGGAAGCACTGACGACTGAGTCTTGTTCCAATAGAATGGTAAAGGTCGCAGTGAGTTGGTGTTCGTTGAAGGCTTATGTATTTAATAGCGGGTGGATATTTGTTTGGGATGTGCGCCACTGAAAACAAGCATGCAAAATATAGCCCATTTCAAGTGTGTTCAGAGGTAAAATTGTCAATTGATCAAATTGTGTGAGAATACATTCCCTGGTAATAAGAATTTAGAATGTATAGTTGGACCTACCTATGTTTGTTCACGAGTAAAACTGTTATTTCAAAGGGTCAAAGGTGAATGTTTAGGCCCACAGGGTCAAAAACACATAAATATTGCTCCGACTTTGATGGAAGTAATTTTAATTATCCTTTTTCCAAACCAATTCATATTAAGAATAGTTTGCTTTTTAGAATGCTCGTTACCTTGTAACTCACTGCGACCAAAATATAAACAATTGTAACAATACATGCACCTGTAGGCATTTGTAAGCAGCTGCATTATAAATAGGATTCGATATCGAATACGTTTTTAAAAACGTCTCCGTATCGCCCACATAATTCTCAGATAAATGCATTTTCAAAAAAGTCTCGTATAAAAAAGTCATATCTTCATCTTAGTAGTTTCTGTTAGTGAGGTTATTAGGGGTATATAATTGATGGTGGGGTGCTGTTACGTGTGCTTTATTCGTATAACATATATAATTTTAGATTAAAACTTGTGAAATTATAGTATAGTAATCACAAAAAATGTTGAATTATTTCCTTTTCGTTTAGATTGATGTTTAAAAAGTTAAAGTACCCATGTCTTCACACCAACTGATATACGAGAAGTCAACCAAGTCCATGCTTTGTGTTCTCTTTTTTCCATTTATCCAGAAACAAATTGAATACCCACACGTTCAAAGGCAATGTGATTAGGCTATGTAGTATCTAAACTGATGTTTCGAATTTGATCTTCGTATCTTTTTCGGCTTACTATTTACAACCCGCCATTTAAACCCCCTTAGAATCCTATCTCAAATAAAATCATCATAAACGTTTTAGTCTTCAACTCTCTCTTATTCTAGTCTCTGAATCCCTGGGATTTCCTCTTACTAGCATACTTCTGTGTTTCTCTCCTAATTTCTCTGTCACCAATTAAATTTTTTAACTGTTTCATTGCTTGCGCAAAACGGTTTAAATCCACATTGTTTCAGGAAATGGTAAAGACCCTACAGAGCAAAACCTGTTCATTTTGAATTTATATTCGTTTACTTTAATACTCTGTTTAATTTCACAACAAATCTATCCGATAAGTATCATCGTTCTTGCCTTCAAACTGTGCAAGCGTATTTGATCTGATAAACCTACACACTTACTTTACACTATTCCACAGTCTCGGCTCTGTCTTCGGATTTCAAAGTACAGTAGATTGAAAGATCATTAAAACCAATCTTATTTTATTTATTTGGAATCACAATTTTACAACGGTGGAACGCGCCAACATGGCAGGCATCCTTAGACCGGTAAAAACAAATCAAAACCTAACACTAAAAAATCAGAGATGACTGGGCTCGCCCTGCCTGGATCTAAGACCGGAGTCAATATGACGTCAGCCCCAGACATGTTGGCGAACAAGATGCATACATTCCAGGAACAATACATTAAAGATGTCAAATCGACCATGTTTAGCGATGGAAAACAGGGATCATTGACAGGGAATGTATTGAGTACTGGAATTCGTCTATCTTGTCCACCAACATGGCTGGCCTATGAATACTGTCTATTCAATGGGTAAAACCAAACTGACTGGGAAGGAGCTGCAAGAATTTCCTTCCTTGCCGCTTCAACATTTACTGCACCGACATTCTATGAACAACCCCGGGTCTCGAATAGGCGGCCGTTAATACTTACAGGAAATATGTCAAGATTTTTGTCAAGCTCAGTTTTTGACTTACATTCCAGAAAATAGATGTACATACATCACGAATTCCGCAAAATAATACAATTTGATGTAACATTACAAAATAGAGGCATTTTAATTTTTGCTTTTTTGCCTAACGAAGAACACGGGCGGATTTTTCGCCACGGCTTCATTGATCAAAAGCGCCCAATTTTGCACTCCCCTCGTGACGTCAAAGTGATGACCCAAAACATCGTGTTGACTCGAATTGTTATGTTGCTGACACTGGTATATTGATGGATTAATGAAAGGAATATAAAATTTGAAATAAGTTACAGAATGACATATTTGTTTTCATTCGTTGTGGTTTTTAAAATTATTATTGAATAGAAAAACACATCGATCGCAGATCACAGGGGGTACGACACGATCTGCTCGATTTGGGCTTTGGGGATTCCAAACGGTCATGGTGGGGAACTGCTACGTGGCTTTACTATGGTACCTGTTCCTCAGTCATGTAACAAAATCTCCTCTAACCCTAGTTCATACATCTTAGTATATCATGATAAATAAAGGATAATTATTGACTTCAAATCCTGTCGGGGTTAGTGGTTACCCCCTGCAAAATAGTGTAATTTCCAATAACGGTTCATTTAGATTTAACTATTCGTGACCAGCCTAGACTTTAGGCAAGTCTGAGTGAACCGTCCGATACGCGAATAGCGCCCCCCTACCGTTAAGTAGGTCTTGAAAGGACTAGCACTCGAGTCGCGCCGGATGTTGATGCCGATTTGAATTCAGGCTGTTGCTGTGGATGCATGTCCTAACCCCCCCCCCTGGCAGTTCACTCGAATAGGAAAGTGGCAACACTGCGATATGTGGTCACAAAGGTAAATTATGGATGGTCCATCACTCTTCGACGTCACCATTTGCCTGCGATGTGGATTTGTCGGAACCGTTTTCGAGTAAGCTATTGGGCTGAAAATTAAAGGGCAAAATACAACTGTTGGACAAATTTTCAACTTATTTGTATTTCTATGTAATCTACGTTACTTAAGCTTTCCATCCATACCAAATTTTCCAAAGATTCAGAATCATGACATATTTCTTTAACCGTTTAAAGCCCCTGCTTTTGCTAGCCAAACTAGAGATTTTCCCGGGGGGTGCACGCGAACTAATACTTTAAGCACCCGCGTGAAAGAAAACGCGGATTTAGAGTGCTTTTGAAAGGCAAACGCGGATCCTCGCGGATCCGCGTTTAGAGTCTCAAAATAGCCTAATTTAGCAGAAGAAAGGGTGTTTTTTTTTAGGCTATCCTGGCCTCGCTTAGGGTACTTTCTTAACATGATCCAATAATTCATTACTTTTGGCATAATACAACGTTTTTACAAACCATTTTTGTCGGCCTATTTTGTGCCTTCTTTACGGTTTTCGGAGCCGAGATCTGCACCGTCAGTCACGGAAGTACAGATGAGTTGTGTCGTCCGTCGATGAACTACATTGAGCATTAAAATTGTCGCAGCATAGTGCCGTAATTTTAAAACATTAACGTTCGTTTCACTTTTGTATTTTATATAATTGTTCATAATTGAAAGCTCGCTTGATAGCAGAGGTTCATCATAAAGTCCCGGCTAAAGTCATCTTATCGCCGATATATCCCTGGATTGCTCAGGCCATCGTCACTTTTCCATTGTATTTCCTATCCCATGCAATGATCGCCGTTGCCGCTGCCGAAGAAAGGCGTGTGTCACAACTTGGGCGGGGATTTGGTGAGCTCGCTTCTAATTGGTTACTTCCACTTTCCCCGATTTCGGATTTGGTTTATTTGCTATTGCGTTACTAATTACTTCAACGGGTCATATAAATAGTCGACAAATACTGATAATTAATAAACACCCTGATACTCAGTACACAAATAATGCTCCATTAACAATCCACATTTAAAAAATATCATACTTCAATTCAAGCAATGATTTCCTAATCGGCTATTTAGTCAAAATATAAATGGTCAAAATAATGATTTGTAAACAAAAGTTGATACTTTGGAGTGGTCCAGTTCAAATGATAATCCTTGTTTAGGGATATATTTCATATCGAGTCCCTCCCTTAAGGTGTTTGAGCAGTATCAATCCTTGTTCAATCCCTTGTTTTAGGGTGGTAGTTTCATCCGATCCCTCGCTTAGTATCTTTTCTTGGGTAAAATTCCTTGTTAGAGGGTCGGTTTGAAGAAGTTTTGGCATCCTAGCTTTAGGTTCATTTTTGAAAGTCAATTCATACGTGCGGGTGCTTACAACATTTTTACACATGAGTGCCCCCCCCCCCCCCGGATTCAAAATTCCGTAGCTTTGCAAAAAGCCTATTTTTGTACGCAGCCCCGGTGTAGAAGTAGGCCTAAATAGTCCCGCGTACTCACAGTCCGTCTCAAACGTTAAGGAATAGGACGCTCAATTCATTTGACTCTTTCCCCGCGACTTGTTTCATTAGTGAAAGCAATATAGTCCGACGGGAGCCACAGTCCGTGGCTCCATAGACGATAACGGAAATTAAAGCGTGGGAAACTATGTTGCGTGGAAGAGTCAACTGAATCGATTGCCCAATTGTTTCACCATTGTTCCCGGACTATTAGTCCGCCGGACGAAAATAATTACTTCACAGCGCGTGTTCAAACTTTTTTTCAATTGATTACCAACCCTTGTTCCGATGCTTCTCTCACGTTAGCACTTTGAGTGTGTTATACGTGTAGGCATATTGCCATTACGTTATTTAATTGTAGTGGTCCTGGCGGTAACTGACGATTGAGTCAGCAGTGTCAGCAGCTGCGACAGGGCCCCTGAAATATTCTCTCATGCAGGTCCCCCTCGACCCACCTTAGTTGCACTAAGTGCGATATTGCGTTGCTTCTCATCTTCACGCTGAAGGGGGCCCACCTAAATCTGCTGACCACTGGTTTGCCACTGCTGGCCACTGGCTTATGATGTCAAATGTCACCGCAAAGATCAAAGTTCATGTGAGGTCAGGTTGTTAGATAGGCCCTGAAAATATTAAAATTTTCAAAATAACTGTGTTATTTACTGCATGTTAGGAATGAAGTAATGTTCATTAAACAAAATGTTTGCTTTCATTAAAATATTTTCCACCTACATCTCTTTTACATTAACCCTCGTCAGACCAAGGATGATCCCCCCCCCCCCATGGATGCATTCCCTGTCGCACAAAACGCAAATAATATGATTAGGCTTTTATGTAATTGTAAGTTCATCCTTTGCTGTCCATTTTAGCGAAAAAATAATTTTAGAGGTAACCACCCCTTCAGGGAGGTCCCGGAGTACCCGTCAAAGTCCGGAAGGTACGGAAAGTGTGGCACCTTCCTATACTTTATTGTGTAAAATGCCAAAAAATGGTACTTAAGTTACTTATGATGCTACTGTAAGGAAATACTGACAATATTGTATTTTTAATTTATGTGGCTTTTTTTTTTAGTTGCATTTGTTATCATTTGCCAATAAAAATACCAATTGTGCTTGCATGAATGGTCGAAACCCTTTTCACAGTACATTAACAACCATATTTTTTTTCTTTTTTGCAATTGATTGGAGTCAAATATCATAAATAAGGGACTAAGAGTGGTCTTAGGTCAAAGGGCTAAGGTCAAGATCAATGGTAAAAAAACTTTAAACGAAAATAACCTTAACTGTGCTCAGATCTGTCCTCAGATCTAGTTGGGATTTCTCTCAGTGCACCTCCAAGATGTCCACTTAACTTGTTTCTATATACCTTCCTCAACTTCATTGATAAAGTTTTTATTCTTTAATTTGGTGGAACACTTTCCGATTTTTTTCCCCCCCCCTCCTCTCCTCTCTCTCAATATCGCTCCCTCTCTCTCTCTCTTATCCTTCCTCTCCTCTCTCTATCCTTCCTCTCTCCTCACATCGCCTCATCTCTCTTTCTCGTCTCTTTCTCTCTCTGCTGGCTATCTCTCTCTCTCGCTCTCTCTCTCGCTCTTTATATTTTTGACTGAAATAAAATCTGAATCTTGAAACAAATTGAATAAACACGAAAATTGGTTAAGATTGAAAATTGCTGTGCTATTTTTAGCTTGATTTGCAGTTATTTAGATGTAGTGATGATTTCATATTCATGCGGGGGCCGTTCATGTTGGAATTGTCCCTGTTTTCAGTTTTCCCTCCTCAGTGTCTAAAATAACAATATATGAAAAAACAACAGCACTATTGTCAGGACTTTGAAGGAACGTTTTCTATCTACATGAATCTAGAGGTCTGTGTGGCTTCGGGATGCTTGTTCCACCGTATAGACACAAACAGTATAATTGAATCAAAAACACACTTGTCAATTAAACAACCCAATTTATATTCGTTACCGAATTCTACGTATTGTTGACTAGTCTATAATTTATTGCCATGTATTCATTTGGTTTCTTTCGCTCGTCTTGACCCACTTTTATAAGAGCAAGGTGATAGAACTATAGGCGTACTAACTTGATATTTTCTTGAATAATTCCACAGAAACACACGAGAATAAAGTGAATGTGATATTTTGCCACAAGGTATTTGAATGCAGTAATAAAGCAATTGTCTGAATAACAACACATTTTAAAGAGCCATAAAAACAGGTACTTATTTTTAAATCTAGTAAATAATGAGTAATCGAAATTGCCGGTCTATGGCAAGAGGATTGCACCAGACTTCCCATTAATTGTATATATCGTGGTTCTCGTTTGACACCGCTTTAGAGATGATTCTGTTATAAACCTTTGCAATACAGGAATATGTGGTGATGCTTTGTTACATACATCTCAAATCTATATAGGAGTAAATAAGCTTGTGAAAAGACTGTATGGTGACGTTCCCATTATTCCTCCCCCCATTCCTAATGTGTTCTTTGGTATCTAAACATGCATTCGTTGTTTTTAGAACGCGATAGAGCATACAAACGTCGCCAAGTGAGAAATCGAATTTATTTATATTACTCCCAACGTGAAAGAGATTATTTTCCACGTAATGAAAGTCGTCGTTATCTTCAGTATTGTTATAATCAAGTTTATAATTCATTCAGGACCGTTCCTGGGCTTGTTGGACACCCCCATTAACAGAATTTGTCGAAAATAAGTTAATGACTTGTCGGCCAAATTGGTATGTAGGTTGAATATTTTAATACAAAATGATTTTGTTACTGATTTTTATCGGAAGATATTACTTTAGATTGCTAATATGCATTATGCTGAAATTGTTATAGTACTGTGTTAGTAAAATAAGCAATGCAGTGTATATTATAGGGCTAACATTGCTTGCACATGTGATACTACTACATTTTCATTAATAATTAATTGGAACACCTTGACGCCATAGGAAGAAGGTCTATTAAAGGGATTAGCAGCGATTTGCTAATCCGAAACATCGAAAAAATTATCAAAATTCATATTTTTATATTTTTGTTACTGGCATGGATATGCGAACATAACCTGCAAGTGGTTGGCTTGAAATCTGTGTATTAAAGACAAGGCAGTACTTTTTATCTGATTCTTTAATTTCTATACGTGCGTATCAAAATTCCGACTTGAGATCAAAAAAACCTTTCCTGGTGAATATCACATGGATATTCAGCATGATATTGTGCACCATGATCAATGCAGTTTGACCTCAAACACATTATTAATCTATGTTTATTTTGTACTGGTGTAAACCACAATAAGCTGTTTAGTGCAGATTGTGAGATGCCTCCGCTGTATGTCTATTTTCGGGAGATGGTATGACAAATTTCCTCAAATACTTCATTTTTTTCACTATTTGGTGGTTTGTTTCAACATTAAAGCAGGTATATGGAATTGTACACACTTATCCCTGATTTATAAGTTTAAAAGTGCATTTCTACATTTGTTCTATTCTCTCGCATTATCGTTGCTAATCCCTTTAAGGGCAACTCAATCTACCTGTAAAACTTAAATATTATTTGCATAGCGAAAAAAGTACCAAGGTTGTCCTCAGGCAACATTAAAAGTTATATTTTAATACTTGCAAATTATTGCCTGAGGTAAGAGGACTCCCAAAAAGTATAGTTTTGATTATGTTAAATGTTTACATACGAAGATAAAGGTCAAAGAAGGTCAACGCCAATAGGATAATGTTGCCCTATGACCTATTTTGTCACATAACATGATAACTATACACTGCAGATGGTACAATCTATTCCTTATTTGACGCATTAAGCTAGATGAACAACTTCTTTCATTTTTCAACAAAATTGGAGCAACTTCTGATTTTGACCCCTGTACAAATAGAAATTGACCTTTTTACCATTTTAGCCATTTTACCCTATAACTCCCAAACCAATGGTCATAGATGGTACAAACTATACATTTTTGGATTCCTTATGACTAGACGGACAATGTGGCATACATTTCAACATGATTGGAGCATTTTAAAAGTTTGCCCCCTGTGTAAACTTAAATTGGCTCCTATTGAAAAAGTGAGAGTACTACCTACCTAGCGTTGATATAGAGGGTCCATACTAACTACCAAAGGTGTCAAACCTCACATAAGGTGCGTACGTTTACGTACGTTTGCTTACCATATTTTACAAAAGAAATATATCCCTGACGTCTCATAATCGCTTCAAAACTCGCCTGATAAAAAATCACGGAGCAGACCCCTGCCTTGGATGGGAAATTGCTCATAGATCTGACAAAACAAATACCGCTGCCTCACTTTTTTGCGGTAATTGTCAGATTTTCCTCTAGGGACGTTAGGGGATATACTAATAATTATTCGACTAATCTTCCATGTTTAAAGGGCCTGGTTTTCATGATATTCTGCTGCCAGTGGAAGTGAGGACGTCTGCTCGAAAATAACCCTACGAATTCGGTTACCGTTTCCGGTCATAGACATGCATGATAATGGGAATATGAATGTTTACACGTTATATTCCTTCATCAAAACAATGACATGAAATTTTTATACTACGTCTTTGGTAATCTAGTTTGTCATTTCAACATCTTTAAATCAAAATGTTTCATTATTTATGATACCGGTAATGATTGTTCATTTGACAGGGGTCCATGCAATGCTTCAGTTCTAATTTCTAGCTAATTCTGTTCACTTAAAAGGCTAAAGCTTAATAGACGGTCTGTAGGCCTATGACTACTACTACTACTGTCTGTCCAATTAACTTAGATGTCCGGTTTTTATTATTTCAAACATATATATTTTCCACGGTGAATACTGACTTTTGACTCTAAAAACTTTGATAGCAAACCTGTTCACGAATTTGGGCGCATCAAAAACATGTTACTAACAATTATTGATTCAAGGACCTTGTTCTGATTTCAGGTGTGCGTGCAATTAATACACGGACATATAAATGCATGGTTGAAATACTGATACTTTTAATAGACGTCCTGTTTTAATCATTGGTTACGAACAAATGAATCAAAGAGCTCTCCTGTAATACCTTCCATTCAAGTCAGTGTTGTGTGGAACCTTGGATTTCATCTTGTTTGTATTGCAAAAAGTCAGTACAGATAACAACGGTTCGGATTTGATTCTGTTGAACAAAGTTAGGCATTATTCACCAGTTGGGGGCAATATCGATCATGAATTATCTCCTCCAACAACTTGTTCACCGGTGCAGAAGTAATTATAGTCCGCCGTACCCACGGTCCGGCTACAACGGTAAAGAATAGGACACTCGATCAGTTGATTCTTCACGCCAACATTAGGTTCAGCTTTATTCCGGTATCATTTGGAGCCGGGAGTGGCTCCTCCCGGGTATTATATCGCTTCACACCGGGATTAGAACTTGCCATTATCGCACGGTCGGAAGACCGTGCTTTGCTAGGGTTTTAACCCGGAAGTTATAAACCCATAGGATTGCATTGGGGGACAAACGAAATACATGGGTGCCTTTCTTGAAGTTAGATTTAGGAATGGGTGATTAAGTTTAGACGAAAAACCCCCCCAAAGCGCTATAGGTAAAGATAAAGTCGCGAATGTGCATTGTAGTAAAACAAATTATTGTTATTCAAGATTTCCAAAGAGTTAAAGGAGTGTGTTACAAATTCATGAACATCTACAATTAGTTTTTGCATGCGAAAACACTGTACAAATCCGTAGGGTTCTTCACCTTCGACGTACGGCGTATTAAGCCACTTGACTAGTTCTAGAGGGCGTGATAACAACTTAGGCTAAGGCCTCTTTCGTTGTAGACAATTTTATTCGTGCTCTGGTAAGTTTGACCTCGCTGATATTCAGATGTGCCCTATAAACGCTTTGGCACGTATATAACCATCGAATTCTAACTATCGCAAAGCGCTATGATCGCAAGGTCCAGTCTACGTCCGAACATTGTGGTATGATATACACTAATTACTAAGCAAAAAACATAGCCAAACACTTCACGATTAACTGTTACGCAAATTCAATTTCTTGTGTCAAATGGACATTAAAGTCCTGATAAAATAAAACACCATGAGTAAGTGATGCCACAACAAAGTAAAGGAGCTATGTGTATAAATGATTCGTGTCATGACCAAAGTCCTGAATGAAATCCATAAAGATGTAAAATGAGAGAGAGTGTACGTAATATTACCTGTCATTAGCGGATTAATGTATCGTGTATTGAGGCCGCGCTCATTTGGTCAGTTTGTACTCATAATATAAAAAAAATAAAGACACAACGGAAAAACACTAGAAGGAATAAGAAATCATCTAGTTGATGAATTTTAAGCATTTTATTTCAGGTTCTACGATACGTCAGGTTGTAGAGTGTCCGCCCCCATCCGGATTTTCGACTGGGGCGCCGATGGAAAGAAATACGATCATGTAATTTTCATTTCATTTTTCCAGTATTTTGCTTAAATTGCACTGTGATATTTTTACAGTGTGTGGTGTGTGATGTAAATAACAGTATTACTACTTGCGCAATTTTATACCCGCATTTCACGTTGCATGTCACCCTTAATTGTAAAACAATAGAGTAACCAATATCAGCCCCGGATATCAGCTATGTATTGTGTAATAAAAAGGTGTTTCATTTGGCCATAATTTACTAAAAGATATATAGAATAAAAACAATAGGCCACTTAATTAATAACAATCCTATTCAGCCGTGGGGTTGTTTTTATTGCTATAGTGCTTTTAAAAGTGTAATTTTGTGTATTTGGATCGGAGAAATTAAGTGATTTTTCTCCCCATTTGATTGTCGCTATCAATGGTGCAAAATTCTGCAACATAGTTTGAATGTTTTGTAGCAATTTTGTGCCTTTAAATGCAATAGATTTTTTATTTATTTCAATCTAGTATGTGTAAAGGTTTTTAATATGACATGTTCAATGACATGCGTATAACCTGCCACAAAACATGATTCATTAACGATGACCGTGCCATTCCTTTTTAACAGGAATTTTTATTTTGCTTTTAGCGTCTTGTCTCATGTGCATTGTGATTAAAGAAAAAAACAGTACGAGTGCGTATCTGTGACTAGTAGCAGCGTCGTATTACCGGTACGGAAGAGACTGTTTTTTAAAGGTTTGTAATTTTCAAAAAAGGAGTTATTTATTATTTTTTGAATTATTAATTCCGATCATCCCACCTCCGGTGATAAAAGAAATATTGATTGCTTATATTTTTCGATAATTATCATGTATGAGTTAATGATCTATGTCTCAAATGAACAAATTCTCAGCTCGGGAAGTCTGCTTAATATTGGTACCACTAGAACAACAGATTTCATTTCAAATTGTATTTTTTTTTTCTTTTGGGAGTTCACACTAAAACCCTTGACATCAGCTCTGGAATGGGTTGGTTCAATGTTAAGTGACCATTTAGGAAAAGTCCCACGAATACAAAATACATGGAAAAATCAATATCCACCTGTTCCATTTTGGTGGATTATCAATTGATTGCTTTTGACCCCATTTAAAAAAAACATCGAGTCAAATGTTAGAGTTACATATTACAAGTTTCGTATGGATTCGTGCACGATTATTCTCTGGTGTTCGGTTTGAACAAGAGTAGACTCTTCAAACAACACTAAAGAACACAATTCATAGCGCAATACGACATTACCTTTCATAAACTAGGTTGCTGACAACATATTCCTGACCAGTTTAGCATCATTTCACTGACGGGATTTTTTTACATGGGGCTTTCCATGAAATGCGTCACCAAAGTTGTGACATGAGCAGTTCACCGGGTAACGCCGGTGTGTTCAGAACACCGGACACCGCACATTCAAAGGTACAAAATTAACAATACAATGTTAAAGGAAACCTACTTGGGTGTTAAAAATGTTGGCCCTATTTAAACCGAAAACACAATACTCAGGAAATGTTAACAGCAGGTTAGACATCATTTGCATAAAGGTAGGTAGGTTGGAATATGAAAGCTTTTGATTGTTCAATTAGTTGAACCTATTATAATTATAAAAAACTGTTTTATTTTACTCAACATCAACAATTTTCGATTCCACTTATCAAATCAATGAAAATTCATGGAAAGGACCCGATATGCAATTCAACATCTCAGCCATATTAGCCATCAAGTAAAACAATGCTTTAGCCAGTAAATGACTCGAAATGTGATTAAGGAATTTGAAAAATTAAACCAAAACAGGGAAAAACATACGTTGAAGCATATTACTTTTCTTCTTGACCTCAGCTTGTACTTTCCAAGTCTTCCAAGTGCATCCCCTGTTAGAGTGTGTGGGTGATTGGTTCTGAAGGAAAACCACGCTTGACATGAGGTCAATGGCAGCGCTTGATTATTGCACTAATGCTATCATTTCGAGGCTGTATCAACACCAAATTCACTTCAAGATAAAGCAAACGGGTGTTGAAAATATCTAGTCAATGTGACATTTCAGTGTTGTGTTAAAGTTAAATGAGAGGGAAAGAAAATAGCTAGGGGTCCAATTCCATGATACGCAGACTTCTATTGCATGACCTGGAGGTTGGTAAGGAACCTGTAACGGTTTGTTAGCTTGGAAAGTCCTGACTAAGGGAAAGAGTATGTATAATGCCATAAGGGATGTTGTCAATTTTATGGTAGGCTACGTCTTCAACCAATTATTGATGTATTTACAAGAATTACATAGTAAAAAATAAGCCAAAGCAAAAGAAAAAGAAAGGAGAAAATGAAGCTGCTCTGACTTAAACTTTTTTTATGGAAACATTGATGATCTCTGTCGCTGTTATGATAATCAAGTAGTAATCTTTGACGGGATAAAGCCCATGATGCCATCATAAGGTACAGAGGTGGGCCATAGATTTCGTACGGATCATAACATGATCATGTTTATTAGTCTATAAATTTGAATCAAACTGGACAAATAGTTTTCATTATAGGATTAGTGCTACCTTTCTTTGCATTATTGTTTTTGTACATAAATAATTATTATGGGAACCCCATTCACATAGCGGAAACATGTTATAACTGGTAAAGGCTATTCCGCCAGTTATAACTGATCAATACAGCAGGTACCAGTGGAAAGTACGGTCCCGTTAACGTATTGTACACGCGTATTTAAAAACCTTGGATTTGGATTAGTTTCTCTTTACTATAAAATAAATTGAAGTACGTTTTTTAAAAAGGTTATGGTTGAATTCGAACGTGCGATTCTGGGTTATAAAATCGCTGTCTATCCACTCCACTAGCGAAGGGGGATGTGGTAGGAGAGAGATTTTAATCCTACATAAGCTTTACGGAATAAAGCAATATATTATTGTGATATGAAGCACTGTATGCAGTGTATACATTGCTGTCACTTTATAACGGTACCTGCTGAATTAGCATTTACCAGTTATAACCGGTTCCTGCTATGTGAATTGGGGCACAGTTGCATAGGTAAAATATATTTCGTATAAACCAGTTGAAAACAATACACGCACAAAAACCTACCACGCACCAACTTATATTTTTTTCAGAACTTTGTCACTGAAAACTTGATCCATGTGTTACTAACGACTTACCGTTTGTTATTCTTGCTTAGCTGCCCTTAAAATTTTGCATATGTTGCTTTCGCAAGTCAGTCAGATTTATGGATATGAACATTGGGATAGCGCTAACCAAGAATAGACAACAAAGTCATGAGCAACATTAAGTCAAAAAAAGGAAGTTAAAATATTATAATTCTGTGCAAAATCGCTTTCTTGGTAAAATGATATATATGAACTTTACTTTTTTGTACAACACAATAAATTTAAAACATTGAAATACCAACTAAAATGTGTTCATATTCGCGACAAATATCCAGTGCGTTATGCCTAGTATGCTACTCAAAAAAGTATTTTATATCTCCATTTTGCCTTTATAAGCCCCTTAAATGCTGGGCACAATCTAATCTGGTCTGAATAATTAGCATCCCCTCCCCTTCTTCTTCCTCCTCTCAGCCGGCTCAAAGTTGCCGACCGCCTCTTGGGTTATTTTCCTTGTGCTTCCTTTCCGCCGCGCTTTCACGCTTCCATGCCCTGCACTGCCCCTCCACACCCCACGGTTGCCCCTCTCCGCCCCCCTCCCCATCCACCCCCCCCCGCCCCCCCCCATACGTGTCCAGGGGTTGGGTTTGCGGTGGCCTCTTTTCGCTTGGCCTGTACGCCCGACTCTTTCCAACCACCAGGCAGAGGGGGAGAGTAAGGCACACTCGACAGGGGGGAAGGGCCTAAAACGAGAGAGGCAACGGGAAACGGAGAGGACGCGAAGGGGAGGAGGCGCGGAAGAGGGGCCGGGAGAAGGGCAGCGCAACGCCACCAAAGCCAACCGAGAGGGACAACCACCTATGAAGTTTTAAAAGAACCTTAAGAAGGGGTTATGTACACGAAACAATAAAACTAATTCAATATAAATTGTTTGACGCTGTACTCAAAACTATTTAGCGTGGATTTTTAAGTGTGTCTGCTCGTGGTTAATCAACATATGTTTCGAGAGGTAAAGACATTTCGTGAATGAGAAACTAATACAATTGCAGATTGCAATCTTCAGAAACAATTTGGGAAGGGTTTTGCGTGTTCGAAAAGATCACTTTATATCTAAATAGTAGTCTACAATGGTAGTCAATGCACTCTTGCCAAACACTTCCTTTCCCAAAACAAACTGTTAATAGGTTATGGTAAGTGATTGAAAGGGCATTGAAACTAATCTATAAATATTCTACTGTGGCTAACTAAATGAGAATTTTGAATTGACGCTGTTCACAGTGGTAAAATAAAGTTTCTTCTAATCGCATCCATTAAACAGTGATTCTCAAATATGATCTAGCCAGAGGTGGGTAGAATGTTTGGCTGCTCACTGATTCTGAAAGGCCTCTTTGCATGTTGCTCCACACTGGGACAATACAAAGAGATGCGCCATTTTGCGGGGCGTTCCCACAATCACAGGTATGTCCTGAATCTGATTCCAGGAAGCCCCACGTCTGCAAGGAAACCTTGATCGGACGGTTTGCAGGGGTCCGTGCCCGAAACTGAGTCGAAATCTACGTGCAGAAACTCCATGTCATGCCTGAGGGATTCAATTTGTCCAAAGCACTGGTAACTGATATGAAAGGTTGTTTGTGGCATACGAAAGTAAGTATACCACGTAGGGCTACGCCTGAACGGGGAAGGGGGGCCCCTGGTAGTCAGTCTGTGAGACATCGCCATTCAGGCCCATTGGAGGAGTAAGCTCCAGATGAAAGATGCTCACCAGGTCATTATCAATGAGGTACTGGTTGGTAGCAAGACTTTCTTACACAAGGCGACTCTGCTTAAACCTTTAGAGACTGTTTCAAGGGGTTGACTTTGTCTTAAGCAACCCTTTCAGGATTTAAGGCGGTTCGCAACTGTATATCTTCGAGACAGAGGGTGCTTCCACATTAGATACTTAGAAGCTACTCTTGCATGCTCGCTACACTACGACGGATGTTTGGTGTAGGAATCCTGCAAGGAGTAGGCCCCTATAAGTTGTCCGTTGGAATTGGGCGAAGACATCCTGGATAAGGGGTCAGGAGGCATTTAACTTTGGATAAGGCTTCTTGGCATGGGCTCATGTTTCCATAGGGCAAGCATATCTGCAGCAGAGTAGCGAGGGCGAGTGCCGTCGAT
The DNA here is from genome assembly GCA_023653785.1 of Ophioderma brevispina. Classification (NCBI taxonomy): domain Eukaryota; kingdom Metazoa; phylum Echinodermata; class Ophiuroidea; order Amphilepidida; family Ophiodermatidae; genus Ophioderma; species Ophioderma brevispina. Next base: position 81,434 of record JAMKCH010085754.1, on the reverse strand, counting down.
CTTAGTGTATGTGTGCGAGCACCCAATTGATCCGTGAGTTGTTCAAGATGATATTGCGTGAACATACTTACTCTTCATCTTCTTGATATTGGCCTTGTAAACCACAAATGAGAGAGAGAGACCGGAGAGTGAGGAGACGCACAGGTGCTTCACGGGGTCTCTCATTTGTTAGTTAATTTTCGCACATTTTACTATATTATTTATTTTTCCGTGTATTTTTTTTTTGTATTTTTGTTTCTAAAAACTAGGAACCAGATAATAACAAGCGAAAAAATTTGGAGTGTCACGAAAATAAAAATATCACATTTTTACTAATCAATAAAATTGTTGCTGCTGTACTCAACCTATTTAGCGTGTATTTTTAAGTGTGTCTGCTCGTGGTTAATCACAAACTTGTTTCGAGAGGTAAAGACAATCTCAGTGAATGAGAAAATATTACATGCAGATGCAATCTTCAGACACATTTTGGTGAAGGGTTTTCGTGTTCGAAAAGATCACTTTATTATGCTAAATATCGTCTTTACATGGGTCATTCAATGCCTCTGCCAACCCTCCTCATTCATAACAACTGTTAATAGGTTATGGTAAGTGATTGAAAAGGGCATTGAACTAATCTATAATATCTACTGTGTACCTAAATGTCGAATTTTGAATTGACGCTGTTCAAGGGTAAAAAATAAGTTTCTTCTTATCGCATCCATACCCAGTGGAATTCTCAATATGACTAGCCAGAGGTGGGTATAATGTTTGGCTGCTTCAACTGAAGTCTGCAATGTCCTCCTTTGCATGGTTGCTCCACCACTGGGCATACCAAAGATGTGCCATTAATCTGGTGCTGCTCCACATCACAGGTAATGTTCTGGATCGATTCCAGGAAGCCCCACGTCTGCAAGAAACCTTAATCGACGGTTCTCTGCAGGGTCCGTTCCCGAAACTGGTCGTAAACTACTGCATACTATGTCATGCCTGAAGTGCTCAATTTGTCCAAACACTGTGTAACTGATATGAAAAGGTCTGTTAGTAGGACATACGCATAAGTATTCACACACGTAGGGCTAACGCTGAAACTTGGGGAACGGGCCCCTGTACTCAAGTCTTTTTGAGACCTCGCCATTCAGCCCATGAGGTCATCAGCTCCATATGAACGATCTCACCAGGTTCAACAATTGATGTTCTTTTGATAAGCAAGACTTTTTTTCCACAAGGCTACTCTCTTAAACTCTTTAGAGACGGTTTTCAGGTTGGACTTTGCTTAAGAACCCTTTTCAGGATTTAAGGCGGTTAGCACTGGGCCTCGCTTCGGACAGAGTGCTTCACATTAGGTACTTGGCAGCTGCGCTCTTGCATGCTCGCTACACTACGACGGATGTCTGGTGTAGTAATTCCTGCCAGGATGTAGGCCCCTATAAGTTGTCCGTTGGTGTTGGGCGAAGACATCCTGTGATAAGGGGTCAGGAGGCATTTAACTTTGGATCAAGCTTTCTTGGCATGGGCTGATGTTTCCATACAGGGCAAGCATATTCTGCGCATGAGTAGCGCAGGGCGAGTGCCGTCGATCTTAGGGTATGTTTGCGAGGACCCCATCTTATCCTGTGAGTTTGTTCAAGATGATATTGCGTGAACATACTTTACTCTTCATCTTCTTGATATGGGCCTTGTAAGAGAGAGAGAGAGAGTGCGGTAGACGCACAGTGCTCCAGGGGTGCTCTCATTTGTTAGTAATTTTCGCACATTTTACTATATTATTTATTTTCTCCGTGTTATTTTTTTTGTATTTTTGTTTCTAAAACTAGGACAGATATATAACAAGCGAAAAAAATTGTAACTTGTTCACGAAATAAAAATATCACATTTTTAGTAAAAAATGATTTTATTTGCAAGTGTAATATTATTTTTGATGTGTGTTTTTTCTCTTTAAATCAGTTGGCTAAGATTTAATGCGATATATTGATCAGTGGATATTTTCCTATCAGGAAATATATACTCTTACTATGACATGAAACCTGTCTACCAAAACATGATATACAATGCTCCCTTAATAAACAGAATGACATACTCCTTGATGGTATAAGCGCTGCCTAAATTTGGTAATTTTGTCACAACCGTGCGTAGAAATTAAAACCAAACATCACAGTTACATCATGTATAAACATAGAATAACGTTGTCTAATAGGAAAGCAGATTCATGACATCATACTCTAACTTGTGCAATCCTTATTTTCACCATATATGTAACTAATCAAATCCCCATCTATTTATAGCAGAGTTCTCTAAGTATGCAAACACAGCAGCACTTTTTCAATACAGCAACTAGGGAGTTCCATTTTTCTCTATAGGAATGAGTTTTGGTGTTTCTCCTTTAGGGCTTTCCTCAAAACAGAAATAATATATTAAGTCACCAAAATCGAGATACGATTTAACTAAAATTACTTGCGACGGTCACAACTCTTATAAACTTTCATATTTGAGTCATATAGGTTGTGCTTCAGATGGCAGAGGCAACGTAAACCCGTCGCCTAAATGTCATGCAATCGTAGAAACATAAATAACAAAAGATTTAGTTAAAACATGGAGACGTACTCTCTTGAATTATGGTGAAACGCAGCCATTTCTACACATTGGCATAACTATAGGTAATGTAGTAGCAGGACGATTATTGTTTTGGACTAGGCTATGTTGATATTTTTAAAATATAGATATACCTTTATCAGAACCTTGTTTGGAGCAATGGATGTATAGTTCGCGGATATGAATCTCCCAACTTCATTCCTGTTTGGCTCCCTCTTATGCCATTACCTTCGTATGTGGTCGTTAGCACTGTCATCAGCCTTATAGTGGAAACGTAATTGTTCGCCCCTCGTATCTCTTTCTGGCAAAATGAAATAAGCAGCTGGGTACATCAAACCAACTTTGAGTTGAAGCTGTGTTTCTGTCTGGGTATTTCAAAGTCCCTAAGGTCCTTTTAGTTACAGTTTGTTCAATTATCTTTAAACTATAGACATAAGAAAGTTTTTCATATATCTACACTGTTGCTCATAAGTTTTTTTCAGACCATATCTAACTTATTCTATTTGAGCGCCTCATTAATCATATTAGAGTAGGTGAATGTAATGGACTCATTATAATATTCCCGCCTACCCCTGTGAGTGATCCATGTCTAATTTTGAATTACTAACATCACTTTGTTGGGAGCTATAAATGTCAGACGTCTGTTGTTTTTCCTTTTCCCTGCTCCAACCGGGCAAGAGCCTATTTTTCAGAGTTGGTTGTTCCTTTTTACAACAAAAACCTAAACAGAGGTTCCCTAGGTTTTGTCAATACGCCGAAGAGTACTTTTTTGCCTCCAACGGCAGGGTACAACAGTGCAGAGTCGCTGATTTCCTCGGGTATATCGCAGATAAGGTTTGTAAAATCTTAAGACATCATCATCGTGGGTCATTTAAGGCCACAAAATCTTCAGGACGACACGATTGACTACCTACGAGCCGTCTTCGTCGTTTGTGGAAAGACACTTGGTATCAACGTTTCCCTCCAACCTGTAAATCGGATAATTGCTTAACTATGGTTTTCCGAACAAGACGAATAACACATGTCCTGCCCACCCGACACCACAGGGTTGAAGCGACTTCGCGGGGCTTTGGGGAGCACAGAAGATTACGCTCAGCCACTGGCGAAATGTTGTGTTTCTTGGCGAGAGGCAGCAATCCGTGACCATCAAGATGGAAGACAACGGTTTCGTCGATTACGTGGTAAGAACCGGGTGTTTCCATAAGGTGACACCCTTTTCTGACATACTTTTCTGACCCTCTATGAATTCGAAACTTAACGGACTTGAAGGAATAAACCACACGTTTATGTGGTTATTCAATTTAAAAATTTGTTGAAATTTTTTTTTTAAAAAAAAATAAAAAAAAATTTTTTTAAAAAATTTTTTAAAAAAAAAAAAAAAAAAAAATTTAAGGTTTCCGAATTCATAGGGTGTCTAAAGGTATGTCAGAAAAGGGTGTCCCCCATATGGAACACCCGTAAAACCTCCGATAAGACTGGATTCAGGAATCTACTCAGTGGATGGATGTTCAGGTATTCATTTGGAGGAAAAGCGTCACTAGTGGTGCCAGATGGAAACATAACGCCAAGCCGTGTACCTTGACATTCTGGAAAACCACTTCTCCACATGCACGAAGGCTTATGTAAACATTTTCGGCTGCAAGACGACCAAGGTCAAGCCGCACAGGGACTAGTGAGCGAATTTCTTGAGCATGCTGAATTGCCTTAGGCGGAGCCACAATTACAGGGACAATCTTCGTCAAACCTACAGGGTTCGCCCAGCCTCTGACGCTAGTGGAACCTTGCCCATTGATATCATAAACACATGTGGACAGTAAGCCCGACGTCTTGCGCACTGAATTCATGCCATGGGTGCATAATCACCAAATGTGTTATATGTAAAAATGACTGATGTAAAACTGACTAGAGCTATATCCTTTTCTCCACCGTGAATGCCACCATTTCTCATCACTCCTAGGCCCTCAATCATTTCACCTTATGAGGCCGAGGACCAGTGGCGGCGCCATACCTCTTTTTCTTGGGGGGGGGGGGGCAAACGGGGTAAAGTGAAATCTTGGTGGGGTGCAAAAGTAAATTCTGGGGGGCGCACAATATGAAATCGCTTATTTTTGGCCCCAATCACTGACTTTTGCCCCAAATCCTTCATTTTCTTTCGACCAGGGGGGGGGGCAAACGGTGCAAGAACAAAATTGGGGGGGGGGGCAATGTCCCCCATGCCCCCCCCCCCCGCCCGCGCACTGATGAGGACCCTCATGTAAACTCACCAATGTCCTTAATTTACATTCTACATTTGTATTAGCATTCAAAATCCCATTTCATTTATGAGGACCCTCTATGTAAACCGAGCAAATGTACTAAAGGACTACCGCCGCCTGCGGACTCCAAGCTGAGACTATAAAAATGCTGTCGTTTTATTAATGTCGAACTTTTCGACTTGCCAGACTACCCATAGCCTCACGAGTTTTATCATCGCAATGCAAAAATGAAAATACTTTTGCTGCAACTTTAACCATTTTTTACAAATATTTAGAGTGTGTCCTTCGAAAGAGTATTTCACCATTTGATGAAGAATTATGTTCTATCAGGATCACGTTTTGTTTTGAGGTGGACCTCCTAGGTTTTGAACGATATTTAGTTTTGCTTGCATCCTTTTATCACGCTTTCCAATGTTTAAAACGAACTCTCGCTGCCCATTTCACAACAAATCCCCCCCCTGTTGCCAGTTAATCTTGTTCAACGTGTACCTTGACAGGTGTATGTCAGTGTTTGTGTTGTAACACCATTAGGGAATAATTACGCGACTACGGTATACCCCGGGCCGGGGGGATCAATCTGAAAGGATTGGGTGTAAAGGCTTGACGCTTCAAAACCCAGGGGCCTTCGGTGACAAAAAAGAGTGTCGAACAATAGGGGTATTTGGGTGAAACAGCTAATTATAAATTTTTTTTAGAATTTTTTTTTTTTTAGAATTTTTTTTTTTTTAAGAATTTTTCCCCCAGATTTTTTTTTCTTCTTTGGAATTTTTTTTTTCAATTTGGATTTTTTTGGGGGTCGTTATACGATAAAAAAACATTGGAAGTGAAAATAAAGTTTCGCTATATAATGGCTGGGATACAATGCCGGGAACCCCACCCGGTATAGAGTGACTTGGCCGGTAGTCCTCTAGCAGGACCCTCGTTCTCCTACTGACGGCGATCCACGACGCCTTCCGCGCTCGGTGGCTAGTCACGGGGTTGGACCAGGATGAACGATGTCTTTTTGAGTGACTACTGGCCCTTAGACAGTCCTCTGTTTTGTTATGCTTTAGAAGCCTGTTGCGTGCATTACTTTCGCATCATTAGACTACCTACACAAATTGGCCGATCTGAGTTTCCTTGCCGAAGGGGGCTACCTGGAAGCAGCCATGACATACACGGCATAGAACATGTCTTGTCTGCCCTGGAGGCAATGCACATACAAGAACCTTGCGTAAAGTGAAGCACCATGCGCTCGTAGCCTGTAAGCCTACAATCTCTATGGCTGGACATTTGGATGCCTGTGTTTGGACCGATAAGACGACTCACACAAAATTGACTAAAATTGGATCACTCTTTGTGTTTGTTGTGGATTGGGTTTGGGCAAATTAGATTTGTGATTGCGGGGGGGGGGGTTGCTCGATACCCTGGGTATACCCCCAACCACCCCCCACACTGATCCCTCACCGCCCCCCTCACCCCACACAACACCGTAGACCTTTCTTCATTTATTCAAGCACACCAGAAGGGCCCCCCCCCCAATAATTTTAAAACTTTGACCAACATTCAAATTCCAAAGCTTCCACCTTCACCAACCTCCTTGTCAGCGCTCCTCCGTCGCGATTCCAGCGGGGGCCCCAATCCTGAATTTCCTAAGCCATGTTCATCACGAACAAGTAGCTTTTTGTGAATGCTTTTTGGCCACCCTTGACATCATTCCCCTAAATCACTGAAAAAAGAACGGAGTATGAATGTGGCAGGTAGTTGCGGCCAGGGGGCGGCGTGCTCTGATGTGCCCTGCAAGTATCATTACCTGGATCATAAACCAGTGTGCAAAAGTCCATTTTTCCGGGCCCATTCCCAGGCTAATTGGCCCTACACTTGGTTAATCGCATCGTCCCCCTTTCTTTTTTTTTAAATACAGAGAACAACAGAATTCAAGCTGCCAATTCCTTTTATTTTCCCGAAAAACAAAATCAAATATAGCACTTTATTTCAAATTCACCACCGGACCTTAAAAAATGGTAATATTTGAGCTAATTAATAATGTATCAACATCCATTTTGTCAATGTAACTCCTAAGCACTTTAGTAATTGGCCCCACATATATCGTCTGAAATTTAGACCAAGCATTCTCATGTACACTGATGTCCTAATAGTTATGTTATATGTGGGTTATATGGCAGGTTGTTACCACCCAAATCTAGGAAATGGCTGCATCATTCAGCATTTAGTTTTCACAAAATCCGCGATATTGATGAGTAGTTTACTGAATTTTCATTGGCCTCTACGGTGATGAGCTTTATAAAGAAACCTTTCGTTTAGTTACGACTTCGTCCACCCCACGGTTTTTCTACTAAGTTGAGCCGTCCAGGGGGGGGGTCCCAACCACCCCCTATTTTTTCGTAATAAGGGACAAACCTCTTGTTTGTATATCACTGTGTAGCTACCATGTCCTTTCTTCAATAAAGTACAAACATATAACGGTGTTAATATGACTAAAAAGAAGAATATACAAAGTGTCAGTATTTGCTTATATTAGCATCATAATTAACATAAGTACTTTTTTGGCCATTTTACACTAAGGTCTATCAGGTGGCAAACCACCCCCCCCCCCCCACACGCACCACACACACTGTCCGACTTTGGGAACCCGCCTAGTGGTACCTCCATTTTCCCTAAAATGACCGCACGGATAACTTACAATGAAATAAAAGCCATAGAAATATTAGACTCTTACAGACCTTTTCAAATGAGGGGGGGGGGGGCAGAATGGGCGCGAGTATTTTCTGGCTGGTGAAATTTAGGGGCCTTTTCCATCGACACTGTATACGGTCTGGATTGGGGCTGACGGAGGGGCAATTGTCGGGTTTCGAGCAGGGGAGCAACTCGCCCTCCCTGTCACTGCTCCTGATATACCAAGTATAACGTACTAACCCGTTCCCTGGACAATCACCGTACTAAATGCACGGGTACAGGAGTAAGGATCACAATAACAGTTGTAATCCCTTCCTGAACAAGGAATTTCTTTTGGGACAAGAACAATAGGTTTAGTAGTTGGGGTGTGGGGGGGGGGTAAGCCGTGGGTAAGAAGGTAAAGAGTGGCGGGTGGTACTATAACTACTCGTTTCACACAGCTTGAGAAATGAAGAAGTGAGCTTTTCCAGTAAGCTAGGGGGTCAAAGTGTGACGTCCAAAGGCTTCAATTAAGATACTGCCGCTTCCATTCATCGCCCAACCACAACAACACACAATATCAACATTTTTTGTGACCAGTCTAACTGCGACGAATATTGCGCGAATTTAGTATTCCCACATCAATTTTTTTTTCACACACTCACGTACCAATGACGCAAAAACAAAATCCCTAGTGAAAAAAAATTCAAAAAAAATAAAAAAAATTCTAAAAAAAAAAAATCTAAAAAGTAAAAAAAAAAAAAATCTTTACATCAAATTCTAAAAAAATATTTTAAAATTCTAAAAAAAAAATGTAAAAAAATCTATTAAAAAAATCTAAAAACTCGACAAGAACATTAAAAAAAAATTCTAAAAATCTAAAAAAAATCGACAAAAAAATTTAAAAAAAAATCGAAAATTTTAATTTAATTTCATTTTTTATTTTTTGTTTCCTTTTTATTCTTTTTTTTTTTTTGCGTCGATGTTACACCGTCCAAAAACCTGAAAAATCCAAATTGTAACTTTGTGGTTTTGAGTTCTAAGTAACACCCCCACAACTATAAATAATTCATACTACTTCAAAATCTCATTTCAAGCCTTAATCCCCTCTCACTCATGAGGACCCCCGGGTTCTTAAATCTTATCTCATTTCATGAGTCACCCTCTATAGTAAACCTACCAATGTACTAAATTTCATTCTACAGTTAATATCTCAGTGTCCAAGAGCCTTAATCCTATCTCACTCATGAGGACCCTGGTTCCTAAATCCAAACTTACGAGAAGCATTGCCTTTTTTCATTCCTCTTTCATTCAAAAGCACATTTAAATAGGGAACGCTATTATACTGCTACAAAATAATTTCCCTCCCCCTTAAACATAATGGATTGTTTTCCTAATGGTAAGAGCGCATACGGCATGCCAATGTTCTGGGGGATCCTCAGGATATGCTTATCCTTTTGGACCTCACAATGGAGATAGCACAGGGATATAGGTGTTGGAGGAAAAACTTGTAACAAAATCCTTAAATCTGCTGTTCAAATTCCTCCTTTTCCTTTCAGGCTAAGGATAAGGATGAGGTGCTTGGATCACATGCACCTTTAAAATCATTGTTTAGTATTTAACTACATGTACGAGAATAATGGCGGCTACAGCAAAAGTTGTTCGGACGGACGTGGCAAGGGGCGGGTCGATGTAAATTTCATCCATGACTATCTTTCGGGCACTGCGCTTTATCGAGACCCGCCAATATCGTCACGTGCTTCACGAGGGCTAACACACGTTAGCACGTGTTTCTTCGGTCATAAAACATACACATGACATCATATCTTGTGCATTGCATCATCTTACATTAATGACATCATGGGAAACTACCAATTTTGCAATCTTACAAACTTGCACAATAACTTGAAAAATACCAAGCTATTTATAGTCCTTAGCTCATCTAGCATGATCCCTAAGTATAAACATATTACATCATTAAGGAATTTCCATTTTTCTCTTCGAAAGCAAGCAAAGTACTTTTCTCAAGTAAAATAGAGAAATAAAATAAATAATTTGAAGCATAAAACGGATGCTACTCTAACATATACAGAGACCACTTAATATTTATTTCAAGAATAAGATAATAAATGCAGTGTTCAAAATGGCTTCCACAACACTAACATGGTTATATTTTATGACTTCATCTAGCATTGAGTTGTACTGTTTGTGTATAACCCTATAACTCAATCGGACCAGTTTAAATATCAAGTAATCTGGGCTATTGGTATGGGTCAGATGACATCCAAGATGGCCCTAAATATGGCTACTAAATGTATTTAGTGCAGACCCAAAAACATTAACTTTTTAGTCTTCAATTGTACGTTTTCTGTAGGATATAGGGTTCAAAACACCGCAGTAAAAACAACTTTATGGACTTCCATATGACCATTATGCAGTGAAATGTAAACTCGATGTTATAAAAGCGAAACCAATAAGTCTACTGTTCATCGCCGTCGTTTGAAAGTCATTGATCTTAGTGCTTTACGTCATGATATTGTTAACTCGCCAATGGTGATATGATCTGATACACTTATGAGAATATGATAGTTTTGAGATATGTTTTTGACCAAGCATGCACTAACAAAAATACTCCGTCCACACATACTCCTTGGTATGAAGATAGCTCTAGCAAGAAAGTGAACATGCGAAAGAAAGGAAGTAATAACTTTTGAAGTTGATAAACAAACCATTCAAGGAAATTCGTCGGTCGCGTCACATTTAGTGACATATTCGATATTTTGGAATTTTTGCGAGAAATTTTGCATATACGTTTGTTGGTACCTATTTACAAACTCACAAAAATTTTAAACCTCAAAGGGGCTTTTAAAAATAGTAAAATATTATTGAAATAATTTATGACGTTGTAAATGTATGAAGTAAATAGACGTCATATGGTAACCAGTATATTTTAAGTTACGAACCCAAACTCACAGCAAGTGAAATCGCCCAACACGCGAATGATTTATAGTCGGTACGCTCGAGTGTGGGACAAATCTATGGGAAATTGTGAGCGCGGAGTAATGCCTTAAAATTTACTGGCAGCTACTATTTACTTGAGAAAACATACCAATGTCAATCATGAATTCGACCACTTAGTGGATGTCAGACAGTTAATGCAAGAAAATAGTTCATCCAAGAGGTTTTTATATTTATAGCAGCCAGTCAGTGGTTATTTTATAACCTGTAGGAGAGAGAAAGTAAAAAACTGGTGATTTTTTAGTATTTTAATATTGGCAAGTGATGGGGCTTTTTTGAGACAGCCTGTATTTAACTTCATCACGATGGGAAAAGTAAAGAGATGGAAAGAAGGAATAAGGAGACGACGGAGTACCTAAGCATGGCAATAGGAGATTTGTTCCAAACGCCTTACTTAACAAAATTAACACGTTCCACAAAAATCATGATATCTGCAGTTTTAAATGTCTTATAGACACAAAATAAAATTCTCTAGAAGCTGAGAACAATTTGTTTTCAGTTTTGCAGTTAAAAATCTTTTATTTCATTATACTAGTTGGCCTATATCCCACAAACATTTAGATTGTTTAGTTCTTTATGTTCTTAAAACCGCACGTTTCCGCAAAATTATTGCAGGAAATCGGTCACGAGCATGACCTGATGTTTTTGGTTACAGTCTTTACCAGTCTATAAAATATTTATAGACCAATGAAGAAGAACGCGCAGATGTTTTATCAGGATCGATGTTGTAGCGATTAAAGACAGTGTACCGTTTATTTTAGACGTCATCAATTAATCGATATTGGTATGCATTCGAATCTGCACAAGTGATCAATGCGATCATTTTTTTCTTCCGTTTCTCCTGTAATTTGAGGCTCAATATCAGCGGAAATAAAACAATACCACCGTAGGTTTTTTAAACAAATATTTGTGAAAATGACGGGGTTTATGGTTTGTTTGTTTGTTATTTGTTTGTTGGCTTGTTTTTGTTAGTGTTTGCTTGCTTCATCCGAGTTTTAAATTTCATCCGAGGACGATGCTCGTCCTCAGCACTCGAGACCTATTCAAATGAGAAACCACCCACGGGGGATTTGTCTCAGAGTATAAAAATATCATAATTTTTAGCATTGAGCAATATATATTTTAAAACTTTTATCTTATTGTTTTAAAATAAGTAACGTTTTCAATGCATTGATCACACGCCATTACCCCGTGCATAGAGGTTGTGAAAACAACTAAGTTGTGAACCAAATTTGTATTCATGTTAGGCTATGATTATAGTCTTTCGAAATCAAGCATTAAAATGTGACACTAACCAATGGAGTGCCAATATTCATGAACAGTTTAGAAACAAGAAAAAAAAACACAATCAACGATCAACCATTGCAGTCATACGTAAATTAAATGAGAGCAAAACAATTGGCAAAATTAAAATGCACCTGCTGTTACTAGGGCAATCAGGCTTGTCTGTATCACTGTAAGTGCCAGTATTGATTGCCTAGCCTGGTCCGTCAATAACTGTCGATACATGGCCTCTTGTTACCGCCTTATGTAAATAATAAATTTCTGCCTTCAATAATAAGAATCTTGAGCATGGGAACCAACTAATTTATTCTAATCGATAAATAGTCCATGAAAATGAAAGTGTTCAATTGGATGAATGTGGAAGGTGCAATGTGGTATCTTCTGCTGCTAATTTCTGCAAGAAAAACATTAATATTCTTCATCTAGCAGTTCGCACTTGGTGGTGTCACTGTGACAACAATCCTTCTCCACATTAATATAATGCAACAAAAATATAATATGCATCCGAATGTTAATATCTATTAACGACCGACTTTACATCAAATTAAATATTATATATTTTAGAAGAGGTGGGTCTATAAGCATGATTCTAGCAGAACCTATGACGAAGCGAAACTCAACACGCGAGGATCAAGTAAATGATACAACCCGAGAAAGTAATTAGATCAATATTAAGCTCGGAGAAACTGGCGAGTTTCTCCGGGTAAATTAAATATTCACAGAAAATCCAATCCACAAAGTTGTTTGACTAGACTATCATTGAGGCCTATAGAAATATACTTACAAATTATGATAAATCCAAAAGTGATTATTGGTCCAATTTTGAAAAGTGGCAAAAAATGGCATAAAGGGACGTTAGGAATATCGTGAACGTCACCTAATCCATCTCCATTTTGCATATATATATATATATATATATATATATATATATATATATATATATATATATATATATATTTGTGCCCTTGAACACTCTTGGAACAATATATTCGAGAGATTGCTTTTATGACAAGGACGTAGCAGAATTCTGCTATTATATATGTATATAGCCAACAATTTACAATGGGATTAATTTTCGCTACAACACTTGAACGTCTTAAAGTTTATAAAGAACCTACGGTTACCGGGAACCTTATGACCATTTTACGAACCTGTACATACCAAGTAATTTTCGCGTGGTTTAGAAGGCATCGATGTTTAATTAGCTGTACGACAACCAGCTACAAAGAATGGACAAGACTTAGATCACAGAGATAGTAAATGGACTGATACCGCGTACCGATACGGATTATTTAACGATGAGGAGTAGAAGTATATTCGTCTCTCCATATTACGACATTATATTTTGGTAAAAGGTGTGTGGTATGGAACTTGAAAACACGATTTCCGCTGCCGTTGAAATTGGTGTTGTATAGCGTGAGTATGCTACCATCTGTGCGCCTGATGGTTGCATAGCGAGACAACCATAATAGACTTGTGCAACAAGGCAGGAGGAAGCACATACCAATTGTAGTTACTTAAAAGAATATAAGCGCATATTCAAAATTTGGTATTTAGCGAAACGAGTCTAAATTGAGAGTTTTATATTTGTAGTGATCACCGGATGTATATTGGAACTGCTGTGATCATTTAGGAATTTATGAAAAAACTCTGTTAATATGACGTGATGACTAAAGAGGTCCGGGGATTTACAAGGCAATTGAAACGTGCTGTTGAATTTTAGACTTAAAAGAAGACAAATATATCCCTTCATTAACGTGTCTATCATATCTGTGTGTTATAGTTACCGCATGGCGTCATCAATTTCGCAGGCCTTCTCTTGCTATAACTTACAGACATCGATATCACATTGAGATATCTAGCCATCATGGGAAGTGGTTCGACTAAGAAGGCTAAGCAACTTGAAAAAGAGCAAGAGCAATTTAATAGGAAGAACAACATTAAGGATGGTGAATTTGAAATCGGTGAAGACGGAAAGAAAACAAAAAAGAAAAAGAAGAAAAAGGATGACGAATACTTATTGCACACATTAAAAGGACATACCGGTGGAATCAATTGTATGGGGGTCAACGAAAATGGGCAATATGTTATTACTGGAAGCGAGGATAAAACTGCAATCATATGGGACATTAATATTCCAAAACTGAATAAGATACTGAAGGGACATAAAAGTTATCTTACGTGCGTGCAACTTTTGGAGGAGTTTGCCTACACGGGAAGTGCCGACAAGACAGTCAGAAAATGGAATATCGAAACAGGAGCGTGTGAGGTAGTTTTTGAAGGTCACGCAGGTCCGGTTAACAGACTTATTTGTACAGGAGACTTTTTATTTACTGGATCTTATGATCGCACTGCGATGTGTTGGGATCCAGATGATGGTGAACTTCTTCATATCTTCCGAGGACATAAGCGAGGTATCACACCTCTTATGTACATACCTGCCGAAGACGCTCTTAAGGATGATGTCGTTGATATTGAAAAGCAATAGAGACATGTTTATTACAGGCAGTGCAGATGGCACAGCTAAATCATGGAATATGGACTCTGGTGACTGCGAGGTTACATATCGAGGACACAGAGGTGGAATCCTGTGTCTCGCTGCTGATTCTTCGGGGACAGTGTTGTTCACTGGAAGCGCTGATTGTATGGTACGAAGCTGGAACATCGTCAATGGAGATCAGTTCAAAGTATTTGAAGGCCACCAAAGTGCAGTGGTTTGCTTACAGGTACGTAAACTCAATTAACGTGCTTTAAGATGTACTTCAGATTTGTTGCCTGGTCTTTGTGGTAATATTTCTGTATTTTGTCTGCCACAGAAAAAAAAAGTTTTTACCCCAAATTATGAGGTTTTATGCTTACATAATATTATATAATTGTGTGTATGTGTGTATATGTGCCATGTGTGTGTGTGTGTGTGTGTGTGTGTGTGTGTGTGTGTGTGTGTGTGTGTGTGTGTGTGTGTGTGTGTGTGTGTGTGTGCGTGTGTGTGGGTGGGTGGGGGGGCATCTATTATGAAGAGCTTATTTCCAAAATCGTGTTAAGTCCACATAGTGCACTTTTAAGAAAAACACGATTTTTTTTATATGGTATTTGACTTGGTTAATTTGGTTGATATTACTTATGGTTTAAGGTATGGCAACGTGGAACTAAAATAATGTGTTTGGTTGGAATTCTGAAACATCATTATTTTTTTATTGCCTCTTTTGTTGTAAAAATTAGATGGACTTAACACATTGTGGCACAAAACGGATTAAAAGATATTAACGGTCATTGACCCACTTTCTAGAAACACCCTTTTTAACCACTATGGATCTATGTTTAGTACCCCTCTCTAAAGAGGTTGGTAAAATACTTTAAAATAGAAAAAAAGAATGAATCGGAACTCTCATTTCCTTTTCTAATTATAACTTTTTGATTTTTTTTAAATAAAATGGTCATTTTTCTCAAATTGTGGAATTGTGGAATTTCCAGAAGATTGACCATTCTTTCAATCTCTGCTTAGATTTCATTAATGGTCACCGTCATTTTTTATTTTGTAAGAAAAAAGTGCATTGAGCCGGATAAAAATTAAAAATAAAACATTCAAATCCTATTCTCTCCATTTCGGGCCGAGTTTTATTCAAATTTTTCCGGAAATTGCCGAAATTATCCGAAAAATTAAATTTTTAATATCTCGGCAACGGAATGAGATGAGATACGAACCTCAAGTATAGACTAAAAGTTGTAATTTTACAAGTTCAATAATCACCGCTAAATAATGGAGTATACAAAATGTTAATGAAAATCAGTCCCTATCAATTTCTCAATTCATGAACATAATGAAATTGCTCAGAGATTTTTGTATTACATCTCTAAATAAGGTAATTATTTTGCATAAATATAGTATACTCAGCGTTCATAAATTGCGAGAAGAGCTGAAGTTTCCTTTAAAGAAATCGGAAATAAAACTTGTTTGTGTTTCAAGATGAATATGAAACCTATGGTTTCACTTGGACTCACAAGTTTTGTTGTATGCTAAAACCAGAAAAAAACTGAAACTGATCCAAAGTAAACTGTTGTCTTACACCAGCCATCTTGACTTTCTTAATGTATCTGGGACATTGAACATTGTTTTTCCCCTCACCATTTCTTTTGTAATCTCGAGGATATTAATTTTAAATCCTGCAATTATTCTCCCACCTTCTATTATTTGACAATACTTTGGTGTTAATTTTTTTTTTTACCAAAACCCATGTTACTCTTATGAAAACGATGCATCTATGTGGCTCAAAAAAGCCAAACAGGACATTTAAATCTCTCAGCAAAATACACAGAGAAAAAATGTTAGGCAAACAATACACAAACTATTTAAAAATATAACTTTAAAAGTAAAAAATTCTACCTAAATTAAGTAAAACTTTACCTAAATTAAGCATATTTAAATTAAATTAAGTAAATGTTATATAATTATGATAGAGTTTATTTTTAAATATTTTTTTTTCTTCTGTGTAGGCACAACTTCTTCCAAAGTCGTGTGCTTGGAAAGGAAAAAAAATATAAAAAAAATTGTTAATGTAAATATTACCGTTCTGATGCTGTTTGCTAGGAAAAGCGAAGGACACCTTCGGACCATTAACACCTATAGATGATATTCTATTGGCTTCCTCTACCAACCCTGGATTTGGATCGGCTGGTTGCAGAGCATCGTTGCTGTAATACGAATGTGGCCGGTTCGAAGCAGGTCAATCGCACTGCTTTTTTTGTTTGTTTGTTTTTCTTCAACGCGAAAGTGCGCTAGCATCTATAGGTATAACAAGCTTAAGGAGTGTCTCTACGTTTGTTACCCGATTCTTGACGCAATTTTCTGGACTTTACCAGATCTGACTAGCATGTCACATAAATATTTTTTAGCCCCCCATTGTGAAAAGTTTTGAAAAATGGGAATAGTTTGAATCTGTGCAAGGGTAAACGGAACAGTGCCCTCAGATGACTAAACACGGGAAATGTAACTCCTTACCGGTAACTTGTATTACACCAACACTGAGTAGAAGGTGTATGGGTATATGGGCCGAAACCATGGAACCGGATTTTTGATATGGTTGCCATGGCAACCAGGAGCTGACCAATCAGGAAACTGTATGCCATAATTCCAAATTGAAGCACAAATTTCAAATAACCGGCGCTTCAATGGTTTCATGTAGTAATCCTTTGGATGTTTTAATACGTGCCAAAATTTCAGTTGATAGGATTTTTCTTTTTTTAGTTATGTTTGTTCCCGTTTCATAAAAATTCGATTTTTGAAAAAACATTTAAAAAAAAAAAAAAAAATTTTAAAATTGCAAAAAAATATTTATTTTGTCCAAATCCTGGACTAAATTGTTATTTTTTTAAATATAAAGTTTACATTTGAGGGCCATTTGGTGCAAATTGGGGATAATCTAAGGGTTAAAATTTAGATTAAAATAATTGTCTTAACACTAGGTGACAAGGGGGGGGGGGGGTTCCTATGGACTGGCGCTTTACGCGTTGTAGGATTTTTCGCCGATTTTTTTGTTGTAAGTGTTGATTTTAAATACGACTTTTTCTAAAAAAATAAATAATCGGCCACGCCGTCCCCCCCCCCTTTGTGCACTAACGGAAATCATCTGGCGAATATTTTAAAAAATCGAAGGACCCATAGCCATTTTTTTTTGCTGATATATTAACCCTCGTTACTGAGCCATTTTTTTTGTAACCCCAAAAACTCCCGAGGGGGGGGTGACACCCCCCCCCCTGTGATTTTCGTTAGAAACACCCGATTCCTGTACAATTGGTACCAAAGGAGAGATGAGAGTGTCTCTTTACCATTGGTACCCAAAATAAGTATCAACTCACCTTATGACGTACCATGACGTTATATGTGGAGGAAAGTACGAAATACTGAATATAGGGTGGAACATTTGACTTTCACAATGGTCGCGACTCAAACACCCTATTATAGCTCTAAAATTGAGTGTCATTATATTAAACAACACTAGTCATTTCCCATAAGTAGAGTCAAAAACCGCATGGGAATCTGTTTTTCCTAACCTTTGTGGCGAAAAAATGAAATTTTCCACGGGTGTGTGTCTATGGGAAAATGGCAGGGAGTTTTTGCCAGACACATGCGAAACTTTATGACGTCATTGTACGTAAATGCTAGGCATTTGGTACTTATTGGTATCAATGGAAAGAGGAGGAACCATATCTATCATTAGGTACAAAATCAAGTGTCTTGATGTTCGGGGTGGTAGGCATGTTGGTACTTCTCTTCCGGAGGGGGGTGGTTACCACCCCCCCACCCTAAACGATCACTTGGGATCACCATGTATCTTGACCGATCCCCGGTTGATGTTTGTTTTTGGATTAAGGAGCGAACATGTACATTGACAATTACATTAAATAATTTGGCCCAAAAAGGGGGGGGTTTTTTCTAGCAAGCGGGGAAAAAAAAACCGAAGGGGGTGTGGAGGTAAACACCACCCCCCCCTTCGGTAACAAGGTTAATAAACAATTATTACAACCAGAAAAATAATTAAACCCTTATGTCTGAAAAAAAATGATTTCATTGGAGGGACTGCTAAAACCGTTCCGTACAAACTCTATGGGAAAAGTTAAATATATTGTAATTGGGTTCTTCTAGAGTAGATATCAACATTTAAAAATAAAGTTTTCAAAAAGTTTGATGTAAGTGTTGTGACGCTTATTTTGAATTTTCCGGTCTTTTTGCCCAAATTTCGGTGTTTTAAACAATGTTTTGCCCCTAATTTGCACCCAATAATAAATGGTTATTTTTGATTGCTGATTTAGTGTGTCTCTGACCCTTAATGTTTTTTGTTTGGGTATAAATCCATCAAAAAATTGGTGGGAAAGTGGTTTCCTTAGGTTGGGGTTCCATGGACCCCCCCCCCCCACCCACCCCTTGGGCAATAATAGGGAGTGAAAAACCCCTTGGTCAATGGGTAGTATAATAAAGAAATACTAAGAAATGGTGTTGAGCTGAAAATTTCGAGTTGTTTGATGCCTAAAAGAATTATTTGATGTTTAAAGGTGCTTTGTTCCGATGGAGGGTATTGTGTTACTAATGGAGAGATGGTGAGTAATGGAACTTTCTTTGCACATACACCCCTGATGGTAACGCAATAATGCATGTCGCAAAAAAAGTCCTATTACAATGCTGTGCTAATATTTATTTAGTTATAAAACATTTCGGCATTCGCCAGGGCAAGAACCCAATATTTTGCTATATGCAAAAATCAAGGGACGTCCTCAGAACAACGGGGAGTTGGAAAGATTTATGGGATTGAAGTCCGGCGAATTTAGATGCGGAGGAAGGAAGGAAACCGAAGGATCGGAGAGAGAAAACCTGCGAGGACGTAGTATGGCTCGGCAAACAAATTCACAATACGGGGACACTGGCTTCGACCGGGCGAATCGACCCGGGCCGCACGCATTGGTGAAAGGTGAAGCACGAAGATCAACAACCAACTCGCCCTCTCAAATATTGATGGTTGGTTGAAACCACTTTACAAACGATGGTTTTTTTTTTTTTGTTTTATATATTGGGTATATGATGAAAAGGATTTGAGGGCTCAAATTTCAGGCGACTATGAGAGGAAAAATACGGCCTTTCATCTGATACCAAAATCGAACGACTTTCCGGGGAAATCGGGGGGGTCCCAAAAGGCGATCGAAAACACCGCACACTTTAATAAAGTATTTTGGAAAAAAGCTTGTAATATGTTATAAAGAATAATAAAGTGACTTTCCTTAAAATCCCAGGGGAGCACTTTTTACATACAAATGTTAGCTCTGGTTCAGAGCCCTCGTTATAGCAAGCACAACCCAGTCCAGTGACCGCGAAGTATTTACGATCCTAGCAGCGAGTTGGCCGGCCGCCGAAGGCGGCGCCCGGGGCCTTTGTCATGGGGCGTAGGACATGGTTTTGGGTATGACGGTAAAGTCGGCTCTGGAGCAGAGCTAACAAATGTATACAAAAATGCATCGAGCATGCGAAACTTGCTCTCATAATCGAGCATAAAATTTGAATGGAATGTCCTATTTACCTCAAACAAAAAGTAAATGAAAATGAAAGTTTACACTTTCCTATCATGATATAATCTCAATTAAGCTAGTAATCGCTCACCTACCAGCTCTGTCTTGATAACTTAGTTAGCAAGAGCGTCGTGCTAGTAATACGAAGATCGCCGGTTCGAATCCAGCCAATCGCACTTTTTTCAACACTAATGTGCGGTGGCGTTCTCTAGGGAAAGACTAATAAAATGTACATCCTTGTCAACCTGGAGAACTAAGTAGTTAACTAAGTAATCAATTTTAGTATGAAAACTACACTATAAAATATGGCCCAGAAAGTGTCGTGTTTTTTTTTAAATTTAACTTATAGACCTTACACTTTTCATTTTTTATAACACTTTTGGGCCAGTGGGTATCAGACCAGATCTATTTTGGTGTGGAACCGTTAGCTCTACATTTATTCCAGATCCCCCCCCCCCCCACCATTAGGGAGGGGTCATTATTTACGTGGAGGATTTGAGGGGAAAACAATTGTAAGCAAGGGGGTGAATATGAAAATGAGAAGGGAACATTAACTTTTAAATGGAGATAATCTCATAAAATCAGAGGGATGCGACATTTTTGAACGGAAGCGAAGGAGGAACGCAAAATTTTTCGCCAAAAAGTTGAAATCCTCCATTCCCCCTAGCGTAAATAATGACCCCTCCCTTAAACGTTAGCAAGCTATTAAAGTGGGATTGCAAGAACACTCCCTGTAGACGTATTACTAAAATTAAGTTGTTTAAACAAGGGATAAATAATGTTAGAATTATCAAGTTATTGTTTAATAGGTAGACGGTTCATATAGAAATCGCAAGGATGCAAATGAGGTATTGCCATTTATTCCGCCAAGCACTAGATCATACAACGCACGGCGGAATCAATTGTAATACCTCATTTGTATCCTTGGGAAATGTTTACCGTTTAATATAGATATTAAAACATACACTGTACATTCATACAGATTACAGACAGATCAGAACCATTTAGTTAACTGCAAGCAAAATACAAACTATTTTCTAAAAACAAAAGGAGGAAAATTAAAACAACCGGTAAACATCTTGAAGGAAATCTCCAAAATAAAACTACAGAAGCATAACGGATTTTACATTGGGCTATTCCAGAAAAAAATTCCCCCCCCCCTATAAAATATCTACCTTCCGTAAATTACCAGGAATTTTAGACACTACCTTCCGTAAATTCCAGGAATTCCTAAACTACCAATGTAAAAAAACATGGATCTAGATGATTATGGTTAGGGGTATAGAGGGTGTTGAAAATATTGATTTTTTGCTGGAATTTACCTCTGAAAATAGTAAAAACACTGGAATTCCATCACCCTCTATACCTAAAATGACTGGAATTCCCACCTCGTATTAGACATTAAATTCTGGAATTCCAGCTTTCAAAAGTGACAAAAAGTCTGGAATTCCGGCGCCCTCTATAGGGGGGGGGGCATTTTTTTCTGGAATAGCCCATTTGAAGAGCTTAGTTCCAAAACACGCTAATTGCATCTCATACCAAATTGAGGTTTTTACATAGACTTTTTGAACTCGTAAAAATACATTTTTTGTTTACTTTTGGAAATTTTCGACGATTTCAGGAATATTCGAATAAAATGGCCGAAAATGGACAGAATAAGAATTTTAATGATTGTTTTTATTTTATTCAATCATGCTCAGTGCCATCTCCTTCTGACATGTAAAATACAAATGTACGGTTGAACCATTTGAATTTAGTGAAATGTCAACTAAGATTTAGAAAAATGGTCAATCTTCGGGAAATCCGATATTTTAGGAAAATTGCCATTTTATTCACAAAATTCAAAATAATATAATTAGAAAAGGAAATGTTTCTAGAAATAGGCCAATCTTTTTAGTGACAAAATATGCTAAGTCAATATAATTTTAAAAACAAAAGAGGTACTGTACTAAAGAAATAGCGAAGTTTCATAATTACAACCAAACACATTATTTTAGTTCCATTATGATCATACCTAAAATCATATGCATTATCTACCAAATTAGCCAAGTCTTCTTAGGGTCGGCTTCAAAACTCAACCGGCGGTTGACTTGTGGTTCATGGCGGTATAACCGTGTTTATTTGTTTGGAACAGTGGAAACCTGTTCGAACCTGGAAGAACCGGGCGGAACCGGCAAGCAACCGGTGGTTGAGTTATGAAGCCAATCCTAACTGCTCATGCAGTTGAATAAATTTCAGGTGTTATCACCATCTAGACGTGCAGAGCCATTGTTAGGGGCGGCTTCAAGACTCACCCGTCGGTAGACTTGCGGTTCATGGCGGTATAACCGTGTTTATTTGTTTGGAACAATGGAAACCTGATCGAACCTGGAAGAACCGGGCGGAACCGGCAAGCAACCGGTGGTTGAGTTATGAAGCCAACCCTTACTGCTAATGCAGTTGCACAAATTTCAGGTGTTATCACCATCTAGACGTGCAGAGCCATTGTTAAGGACGGCTTCAAGACTCACCTGTCGGTAGACTTGTGGTTCATGGCGGTGTAACCGTGTTTATTTGTTTGGAACAATGGAAACCTGATCGAACCTGGAAGAACCGGGCGGAACCGGCAAGCAACCGGTGG
This sequence comes from Ophioderma brevispina, assembly GCA_023653785.1. Lineage (NCBI taxonomy): Eukaryota > Metazoa > Echinodermata > Ophiuroidea > Amphilepidida > Ophiodermatidae > Ophioderma > Ophioderma brevispina. The sequence continues at coordinate 58,982 of JAMKCH010085754.1, read as the reverse complement.
TTGAGTTATGAAGCCACCTTATTATAATTATCGTATCTAAACACAGTGGTTCTCAAATATGATCCAGCCAGAGGTGTGTACAATGTCTGGCTGCTTCACTGAATTTTGCAAGGTCCTTGTCTGTACACTGTTGCTCCAGCATTGGCCAGACCAAGAGATTTTCCATTGTCTGTGGTGCAGTTCCGCAATCACAGGTCCTGGTCTGCTTCCAGGTAGCCCCACCTCTGCAAGGAAACCTTAGATCGACCGCTTCTGGTTCTCAATCTGTTGAGACATCACCATTCAGGCTATGAGGAGTCCACTCCAGGTGGAAGATAATCACCAGGTTCAATACCAATAGATGTTACTTGGTTGATAGCAAGTCTTTCTTATGTTTCAAGAGGTTGGACCGCTTAAGAAACTCTATCTCTGGATTTAAGGCGGTTAGCAATGGTCTCTGTCCAGACATTGTGTGCTTTACATTAGATACTTGGCAGCTACGCTCTTTCATGCTCGCTACACTACGACTGATGTCTGGTGGATCAATTCCTGCTATAGGATGTATAAGTCCGTTGGTGTTGGGCAAAGACATCCTTTGATAAGCCGGTTAGGACGGCATTGTGAAGTTGCTGGATCAAGCTTCTTGGCATGGGTTGATCTTTCCAACACAGGGCAAGCGCCAGTGAGTTTGTTCAAGATGTTATTGCGTGAACATACTTTACTCTTCGTCGTCTTCTTGATGTGGGTCTTATAAGAGAGAGTGCAGTCCAAGGTAACTCCTAAATAGACAGGGTTATCACAGTGATCCAGGGGTGTTCCATACCAGGTTACTTTAAGCTGGCGTTTGGCTTCACGGTTGCGTAGATGGAAAGCACACACCTGTGTCTCGGATGGATTTGCACGTAGGTGGTTTTCCTCATAATAAGGAGTGAGTTCATCCAAAGCTTTGGAGAATCTCTCTTCCACAACTGTGAAGTCTGCATCTTGTGCGCTAATTCCAAGATCGTCTGCGTAGATAAAACGACAGGTTCCTGCACTCCTAGGTTGGTCGTTGGTATATATGTTGAACAGGAGAGGTGCGAGTCAAAATTTACAAATAAGAAAATCGTGTTTTTCTCCAAACTGCACTTTGTGGACTAAAGCACGTTTTGGAAATTAATAAATTCTGCATATGCCCAAAGCAAATGTGATGTATCCACTATAATAACAACCAAATACATGTAATCGTAAAATGTTACAGCCATAACATGTTCAAATAATTTCCTACATCATCATTTATATTCTACTCCTTTGAGAGCAAAAATAATCACTTTCTGTATTTACCTATTTGAACAGGTCGTAAATAAGTTGATGTACACCGGTAGTTCGGACCAGTCCTCCAAATGCTGGGTAACAGAGTTCGGCGATTGTACCAGGTCATACCAAGGCCACAAGCATACTGTCAGTTCCTTAAAATTCCGAGATGGCTTACGTAAGTGATGGTATACTTTGTAGGCGATTAAACACTTTAACCATGTTAACCTCTACTTTACTTTCTTTATTTCTTGTTCTTTCTTTTTTTTACTTTCTATTTTTTCTTTGATTTCTGTGAAAAGTCCTAAAAAATCTGTAAAAATGTTAAAACTTAGGTTTTTGTTATCTTTATAAGACTTTGAGAATAGAATCAATTCTACAAATGCACATCATCAAATAAAGAACATGTATTGATTGATTTCTAATAATTGATGGCATTGTTGAATCAAAGTAATTAGATTTCTGTGTTTTTGTTTGTTTGTTTGTTTGTTTGCTTGATTCTGTTTTATTCCAGATCAGTTGTGACATTATTGAAATGAGTTTTATTCTATAAATCTTGTTGCAAAAGATGTCAACTTATCTGCTTTTTTTCTGTATTGATTCAGTATATACAGGGTGTGGCGACAACTTAGCACGGGTATTTGATGCAAAGTCTGGAGCACTGAAAAGAACATTCAAAGGACACGAGTACTGCATAAACGCCGTGGCGGTAGGTATTGATAATGTTAATAATAGACACAGAGGGACCATTCTTCGGGAAGTCACACACGAACTTTACCCCCCCCCCCCCCCCGACAAAACAACCAATCTAGCGAAAGTAGAAACATTATCTGCGCTTAGTAACCAAAATAATGTTTCCACTTTTGCTAGCTTGGTTGTTTTGTCATGAGGGACAAATAGAGTTTGGTCACGTGTGTGACTCCCCGAAGAATGACACATTTATACGACACATTGCTGTTAGCAAATTGCCAGTAAAATGCCTTAATTTTATGTTAGAACAGGGAATTTATGACTTTCGCTGTAAATTAACGGCTATATAATTGTAAAAGATTACTTTACAATACAAAAATAATTATTACATAGACTGTCCATTATTTTACACCTCTCGCTCTGTTAAAAAAGAGATCACCAAACTTCGTCGAACCCCTGGCGTGGACGGGTCACTTTTAACACTCTTCTCACGAGATGAGCTCACCTCTGCTATCTACCAACTGAGAGTGGAAAGGCCCAGGGGCCCACGATGTCTTCAATGGCTCCAGGAGTTCTACACATGATGCCTTACCAACCAGTCCTTACCCTAGATCTGGAGGAGGGCTACCATTTCCCAAACCAAACAAGCCTGTTGACAACACTAAGAATTACCGCCCAATATCACTGTGTGTTTCCTTCAAACTCCTTGAGAGGATGATTCTGGCCCGGCTGGAGCCAGTCGTCGAATCCCATCTGCCTGATGAATAAGCAGGATTTCGCCGTGGCCGGAGCACTGTCCATCAAATTGTAAAACTCACAAATGATATTGAGGATATTGAGCTTTGAAAAGAGTCATAAGGCAGGCGTCATCTTGGTGGACCTTACTGCAGCATATGACACCGTGTGGTACCAGGGTCTGACGCTCAAGCTTCTCAGGACCATCCCGGATCGTCACCTTGTATATACAATTCATAATGTAACATGCTTGCAAATCGTAGCTTCGTCCTTAAGACCAGTGATGGACAGAGCAGTCGAGTGCGTCATCTGAGGTACGGAGTCACACAAGGATGAAGGCTCCCATGCTGTTCAACTTGTATATCAGTGATTTACTTCAAACAACATCTAGACAATATGGCTACGCCGACGAGCTTGCTCTTTTCACCCGGACAGAAGCTGGACTGAAGTAGAAAGTACTCTTACTTCATACATGGCCCTACCTGCAGCATATCTCAAGACCAGGGGTCCGTTCCCCAACACGTACTTACGACACTGGTAGCCTACCTTTATACTAAGTAATGCGTAACTTCACTACTAAGTTCATACTGCGTTCCCGAAACTCGTACGGAGGTACCTGACAACTAAAATTTACGAGGTCTACGTCGATACTAGTTGTGACTTAGTACACAACTATTGTGTTCCACGCGTTCCCCAAACTGACACGTAATGCAGTTGTGAACTAAGTCCGACCAAAAGTTACGCACAAAACTACGTCTACTCGGGGGTAGACTTAACACACACGTAAGCTATTAAGCAAGCTTAAGCAACGATTTCATTTCATCGAGGAGGAAGAAATGGATCCCAAAATATAAATTCAAGATTATACAAACCAATGGAGGAGGTTTTGAAGACTACAGGCTTACACCACATTTGATACAGGCCTACTATACGAGCTTGTGACATATGGAACACCCTCTTAATATGAAAACCCTGGGGAAAGTAAAATAATAATACTCATAATAATAATAATTAAAATATAACTAAATACACTACTATCTTCTAAGTTATTGTATACCTCTTAATAACGAAACTATAGTCTTTTTATCATGTTTATACCATAACTTGAAATTGGTATCAAGCTTGTTAAACACATTGTTGTTTTTTTAATTATACTTAAGTCAAAAAGTATGGTTTAAAGATGTTTTAATTCTTGGTGATTATATTTTTGTATCAGAACTTTTATCTGCAGTAACATGTTTGGAATTTTGAGGACGGGTCAAGTTTTCAAATTGGATTTTATTTTTTTTTTCTGTATCCGGAAAAATATAACGCTTTTATGTTAAACGTGTGCACAATCACTTTTCGGACGCATCGTATTATTATCAAAATCCTGTTTTTAATGATCTTATTCTTCTTAATATGATCTTCTTCTTCTTCGTGATCTTCTTTTTCTTCTTCATGATCATCTTCTAACCAAATGGAGACATTAAAACTAATAAACTGTAAAAGAACTTTCCGTATAATTATAGAGTGTGTCAAAAGGAACCCTATCCAAATATAACAGCAAATTTTGGCTACTTAGTAAATACAAAGCTTTTTTGGGGTAGATCGTGAAAATATGAACTATTTGAAAAAAAAATGAGAGAAACGAAAATTAAGAGGCCCAATGTTGAGAATTTCCCCAAAACGATGCAGAACCTTTTTGTTTTACCTTGGATAGCTGTGATTATTTTAAGGTGCATTTTAAAAAAATGTTATAATATGTTTGTCAACTCTATAAAAAAGAAACCATTTCAAAATATTTTAACGTCATCAACTTATATTTCACTTTGTTATTGTTTCGAGCAATATACCCAATAAAGAATGGTCTAAAATAATTATAAGAATAGGAAAAAGGCTTTAAAATTAACAGAGCGGTCGGAAACCTATTATGGGCTATGCTCGTACGAACACCAATACACCTCTTTTTTGATAGGCCCGGTCGTCCGAGTAATAATGCCTGTCCTACTTAATACCACTGACCTTTTCATACATTTCACTACGCGAAAAGAACAATAGCGAAACACTATCACGTATACTCGCATACATTACACCCACAAATACTCCCGATCGTTTAATCGATAGGTTTTGGGTAGAATAGTCTTAGAATGTTCGTAACTCTTGATGCGTTTCACCAGCTGAGAACCATCTGAGCAGGAGTTTGGGAACAGACGTAAGTCGCAACTATAGTAGATTCAACCCATCGTGTCACCTCTAGTACTTTTCCGAAGGTATTGTCATTGAATGAGGGGCATGTGCAGTGGATGTAAATTAAAATACCACGCTAGATCAACTTAAATCTATTGAAACATGCTGTCCAATAGCAGAGAAAAATCAATGATGAAAGCGTTCCAGAACGCATTTATAGTTACATTATCTCTTAAAACATTCTGAATAATTGTATTTGCTTCAATGGTATTCAATGTAACAGGTGAGTTGAATGTTACTGACTTTTGAGCGCCCGTGTTTTGGATCCAAAGGAACACAAAACGTCTTTACACTCTCTATGTAAAAATGAAAAGCCGGATTATCTTAGTTCATTCATGAAACAGGTGAGTCGGGTCACACTAGTTCTGCCTCCTCTCCCGACTAATGGACGTTGTCCAAAACTTTTCCTCCGGTGACACGATGGGTTGAATCTACTATAATAGAAATCTTAGCTTGTGCTGAGCATGACTTGCGACACAACTTACGCATCAACTTTGGGGAACGAACCCCTGGAGACTCAAGCTGATTGAAACCAAGACCACCGCTACTGCCTTCCACAGTAACACCAAAGAGGCTTATCGCCAGCTTCTAATCAATCTCAATGGAGCGCCTCTGCCATACAATCCTACACCAACCTATCTGGGAGTGAAGCTTGATTGGCAACTTACATATTGACAGCAACTCGAGTCAGTATGTGCAAAGTATCTTCGAGGAATAACCTCCTGTGCCGCCTTGCTGGATCTTCCTGGGGTGCAAGCACATCCACCCTACGCACCACCGCCCTTGCTCTGGTCTACAGCACTGCTGAGTATGCCGCCCCAGCATGGCCTGGTGCATTAGCGCTCACACAAAGAAGTTGAAGAGTTCCTACCAGTGCTTTCAGGCGTTGCATCTGCAGTGCTTCGGAGAGAACATCACGCACATAAACTATAGTGAACAAGGTTCTGTTGGGCAGAATCACACCAGCTCGGCAGACAGAGACTGCGCTCTCGTCGATGTTTCTGTCGACATGCTGCTAAACTCTGCAGCTCTCCATTCAACATCTTACAGACATGGAACACTGCCTGGCTAGATACTCTAAGACCAGACCAATTCACTATCACACATATAACAGAACTCCCACCTGTAGCAACCTTCCACGTAAGGAATGGGTCACCTTTAACAGGATTCGCACAGGTGTCGTTGGTTACCGATGGAGGCTGCGACAATCTCCAGCCTGCCAATGTGGCTCTCAATCACAGACTGCGGATTACATTCTTAATGAGTGCCCCACCTTTCGTCCACCGGATATAGACTTCTCGAACCCCAACCAGTCAACAGTAAGCTGGCTCCACCAACTTCAACACATTTAGCTGTTGCCTCATATGCCAGAAGATTTTTACACCGAATCCGTAAAAATACATAAATTTCTAACAGTGTAGGATTGACCAGTTACGCTCATATTTCTAGTAAAAGGCATAATATATTCATGAGAGGATGTCAGACTAACTAATCGCAAAATCTATTGGTTTTGAGTTTAATTTATGAATAGAAAGAGTCGATTGTTAGCCGTGATAGATTAGCTTGCGAGAAAATTGTCTAAATTTAATTTTTTTTAAAAGACGTGCAATTGTGCCGTACATGTAAGCTGGTAAATTAATTGTAAAAATAAGGCTTAATCCACGACTAATTGCAGTCAAAACAAACTCTGTGAAATTATTCTTAGAAAACAGTTGTACATTAAATGTCATCTTTAGTAGAAGGGATGGAACACGCAAGAAGAGCTAGGGCGACATTTATACACGGGTCAAAATTTAAAAGTGATCAATTTTGTACACCAACGTGTTTGCCAGGTTCCAAGAAATAATGTACGTAAGACCTATAGTTTGCCTTGGGCAATAGTTCGATAGCTACAAGGAAATAACTGTTCAAGGTCATCCTGTACGTCCTTGGTCTCAAAGAGCAATAGTTCTCACCATATCCAGAATAAAGAGCAGTCTATACTTGTTTTATACAACTCATTCCTATAATTCTGTCATCCGATTGGTTAAATAGTGATTAAACTGCATTACAGTTTTCCTGTAGTATTCTCCATCCCGCGAACGTGCAGAGGCGTAGAATTGCGAAAGCAGACTATCAAGCTCAGTATTGTGCAACTTTTCAACATCCGCAAGACCCGTTTGTTGCTTTCAAATACTGCTCAAATACTGTAATTGCTAACCTTTACCTTGTATTAGCGCTGTTAGCCTGTTGATGAATTGCAGATAGATCGGTTACAGGCTGGAATCAGGGTTTACAGCTCGATTACAGCTGTATTGGTGCGTATCCGCATTAAAGTTAAAGCAATAACAGCGCATTGTAGAAGGACGCCAAAAATTATGAGATTTTGCACAGTTGCATTGATAATGGTCTTCTTCTTAGCGTATCCACAAGTCATTGGTAATGGCTTGTGGTGGTGTCAGGATTTATTCAACTGGTGTGCTGATCCGGGGCCGCGTGTATCCATGATACGGACGTTCCTAACTTGTCTATGTATCGCAAAAAAAAGGAATTTTAATGTTAGAGTAAATTGATATCGTATACCGATAATAATTCAATGGCTGCTGGAAACGTCCTTCCAGTATCAATATATCCAGTTAGTTCTTCCGTTGGTTCAGGAAAGCCAATTTACAGAGGTCATTTTCTTGAGGTGGCACTGCACAAAGGGCGGACAGAAATTTAGCTTTTCCAGCTCCGCTGTTGAATTACAATCGGGGATTCCGATTCTAATTACAAAATAGCTTCTTTTGTCCTGTGTGACAGTATAATTATGGTAACTATACACTGTTAAATGACGGTAAAAAAAATCGTCGTTTTAACTGACAGCTGGGACTCGCAACGTGCAAATAACTGTAAAAAACGCCGTTTTAGCTGTTATGAGTCCCAGGTGTCAGTTAAAAACGACGTTTTTAAGGTTATTCTTAACTATGTAGGCCTATCTGCCATGGGATAGTAGGTCTCCGGGGGTACTACTTTTGGTCAGTGTGTGTAGGTACATGTATTAACCCTCACACATTCCGTGCCAATTTAAACTTTCCATTATTCCAGAGCAAAACGCGTATAAGGTCGACACATTCTATAGGGGTAGCCATCTTCAATCTTAAAAAGTATACATTGAAATGTCACTCAGGACTCAGGGATTACATGAACGTTTCTTAGTTCACGGTGACCAAACGTATAATTTGCCACCAGTCTTTAAGAAATCGGAGCACTCTACATACATTTTGCCTCAGGATGACATCGGACCGTTTTTGTCTTATAGCTATAGTAAACTATACTGTCCACAGATAGAACAAACTATACATTATTATTTTAATCAGAATACAACCATGTCGGTGAATAAATAATCACAATTGGAACACTTTAACTTTGACCCATGTACAAAACTGAGCATTTCACATTTAAAATAGAAAGTGGAATTTCCATGTAATTTTGAAGTTAAGCATCCAATCGTGCGATACATTTTTGAAGGGATGTGCTTTTACAATATTCTCTGTTTAAATGAGCATATTAAACATTGTGCAACACGTAGCATTAACAACAAAAATGTATTACTAATACTGTGATATAATTACAAGTATTGGGATGAATAAAACAAACGTAATATTCTACAGAATGCGAGTAATATAATATACCACATAATAACTGACGTCACACGCTTCATTCGGTATCTAAGGAAATAATCGATACTATCAAATACAATCATTAATTGCATTTTTTCTCGTCAGTACTTTAATTTCCAACAAGGGAACTCGCTTTGTATACTTCGCATTAAAATTAATCTCCCTCATAATAATTTTCTCAATTTAAAAATAATGCATCTTTTTTCAGGATAGATCTGTATAATTTCCAATATGTAATATATGGGACACTGTATCAAAACTAGTATTGAACACATGCAGCAAACATTGCAGATTGAAACTCATAGATAGGAATACATCTATGATCTAGAATATAGCATTTTATTCATAACCACATCTCAAGATCATTCATACAACTGCACTCCTAGGCCAGTCAAAATAGAATGAATGCTGCCTTAACCCAACACTAATTGCAACAGAATCAATTCCAACAGAATTGTATTGAGAATACCTTTAAAAACAACATATCAAAAGTCTACTAAAATCAAAGGAGTGGAACATATATTTTTAAGGGGGTAAGGTTTATACAGGGGTCAAAATATGAAAAGTATCAAAACGCGTCAAAAGTATGCCAACGTGTTCGTTACATTTCCAGGATTAAAAAAAAAGGGATAGTTTGCCATATATGCAGGTTGTAGTTCAATAGTTATGAGTCAAAATAGGTTCAAGGTCACAATGGGGGTAAATTTTCAGATATATCCGTTCGTTATAAAAAGGGTGTCAAATTGTTCGTCTAATGGTACAGAACCCGAAAATATACTGGTTGCACCATGCATCTATAATATTCGTTGCATAATTGGAACGCAAAATGTGACTGGGGGCTACAGGGTCTAAGGGAGGTCACTAGTCATAGCTCTGTAACTCTTATATAGAAAGTTCAAACAAAGAATCCATTTACATTTACTTATCTAGTGGGACAAATTTAACAGTTTACAACCAGTCCGATCAAAATCGGACCATTCTATGAATTTTTACCCCAGGATGACCTTGAACTGTTATGAGCCTATAAAACTATAACGCGTAGATAGGGCAAACTATACCTTTTTTAAACCTTAGGAGTAGCCCAATAAATTGGTACATCATTTAAATCAATTCGAACAATTCTAATTTTTTACCACTGTACAAACGTTTCCCCCTTATTTCTACATGTTCCACTAGGTTGATTTTGGTAGACTTTTAATATATTATTTTTGGACTATTTCAGAGTATATTAACACCAAAATTGTTTCTGTTGCAATTTGTGTGGGGTCAAATCATACAATTATTGGACTATCCTACATGTATGATCCATTCGTCATACAAGTACAATCGAAAACGTAGGTGTATAATAGCAGAGGAGGCAGCCAAGAAATCCCCAAATTTACACGTCACCATTGGTTTAACACGTCACAGCGAAATATTGATGTTGTCAAGAATAGTTTCTTATTCCAAAACCGTTGGAGCTGAAGAGTCAACTCCACTGTAAGAGTTATGTGAAAAAAAGGACGAGGTCATATATGGGCCATGAAAACATTCATGACCGACCCACACGAAAACACCCAAATTGATTTGTGGTTTGCACTCCGTATTGCTGTAATTTCTTTTGATATTTTGGGTGCGTTGCTGTATTGAATTAGGCTTGACCACCTTCGCCTGGTGTATCCTAAGTATACTATGTATACTTAGTTTGTAATTAAGTATACTATGTGTACTTAGTTACAAACTAAGTATACTATGTATACTTAGTTTGTAATATTCCCCATAACAGCTCACCAAATTTTGCTTGGGTCGACGAGACAATTATTTGAATTAGGTATCTTGCCTAGGGACACAAATACGTTGACTGCAGCCATGGGTGGCACGGGCTCGAGCTCGCCATTAACGATAAACGATGTTCTTATGATCATGAGTGCTGCACTCTATCCGGTACGCCACATTATGACTCAAAATGCTCCAATCAGACTGCGTTTGATACAATGTGTGTATAGAGTGGTAATCGCCTGAAACAAATAATTATATAACTTTTCAAGTCTATATAATTTTAGTAACACCAAAATCTGAAGAGCTCACTGAGCACCATTAAAAGCAGCGGCGATGGAATGATTTTCAAAGTGGAGGGGCCACTTGGCACTTTATCTGAGCAATTTTCAATACTTAACTATTGTTTTCTGGTACAGCTATGAGAAGCCGTACCATGAACTACATTTGAAAAGTGGTAGGGCCCAGGTCCCTCCACTTTCAAAACTCGAGGGGGCAACTGATTAAAAGGTAGAAAAAGAACAGAAATACCTTGTTAAAAAATACTAAATGTGATACTGTTTCTCATTGATAATATCATGATAGTGATGGCGACGATGTTTGTTTTCCTTACGTTATTTTCAAATACAAACACAAAATAGATCATTGAAAGAGGGTTGTCAGCTAACCGTAAATCGTTCTTTTGTTCTTTAGCATATTAATTAATCATTTATCTATTTTCTATTTATTTTCATTTAATGCATACAGTTGGTGCCAAACAAAATGTTGACCGCATCCCATGATGCAACTTTAAAAATATGGGACATCTCAGACGTAAAAGAAGACGCCACCAAAATTTTGCGAAGATGACGAAGATAAAGAAAAGGAGGAGAAAAAGAAGAAAAAGAAAGAAGAGAAAGAACGAAAGGAGCGAGAGAAAAGGGAAAGGAAGGAGAGAGAGAAGAACAGGAAGAACAAAGTAGAAAATATCGAGATGGTGGAGAAGACGAGCCTTCCAGAGAAAAATGAGTTTGAAAAGAGTGAGAAACAAGGAGATTTACAAAGTGATGGTAGTGAGAAGAAGGACCAAGAAAAAGACTGTGCCAACGACATCGATCGTGATATTGAGGCTATCAGTCGCGATATGGATGCTTGATGTTGACATTCTCACATCAAATAGGCCTACCAAATGATGAAATGTTCTCTCTTGTATTGATCACAGTCTCCGACGAAAGGTTAAATTGCAATTTCATTTGATTTTATCCATTGTAGACTTGAGACTCGTACATTGCGATAACCATAAAAACGATATTATTTCCAATTTTATAGCAGTAATCTACTACATATATCGTGTTTTAATTATGATAGTAACCAAGAGTAACAAGGAAATAGCGAGTATTTGACACCAGCCATAATATGCATTGTGTGAAAATAGCAACAACTTCATTTCATGCGTATAAACATGGAAAATACAGGTTTGACTTGAAATACTTCATGCCCCCTAATGTTAGTCCTTTGTTAAATATGGTATGGGTAGTGTTGCGCTTTATTCCGTTAAAGTATCACAAAGGCTAGTGATTACTACTTTATGCAAATTTATGCAAAGTTTGAGAAATTTGCTTGAAACATGAATTGACTACAGACAACTCGTCATACAACTCATAACTTCATACATTAATAATGTCTCACTAATGTCATTATTAGCATGTAACGATCTAATTTTGCGATCGATACCCGTTTTTAGGGGCATTTTCGAGAGTACTTGTCCATATGCTTTGTCACCTTGGTTTGTTTCTGCACAGAAATTGTGTGTTTTCCATCATGAAATTTACCGACTTGAACAAGGAAATTCAACATAGCGAATAGTCTCCTGCACAACTGCATATAGCAAACGCGTGTGTACTCTTATTTGAAGAGGCACAACAGTGATGTGTGTGTCAGAGTTGGCGAAGTACTATAAGTTGAGTGTGAAAAGCATTATTATTATTAATTTTAATATTATTAGCAATTATGTACGCTAGGGGGAATTTTTACTTTTGTTATTCACTCATTACGGCGTTATGGGGAAATATAAGTATCCCCAACGTTAACCGTTGTTATACATTAATATGGTAATGATGCGCTTTATTCTGGATAATAACAAGGATATGGAATATTACTTTATGCAAATTTATGCAAGAGGATGTTTGCTATAGAAAACCTGTCGTGCAACTCATTACAGCCTAATGAATATGTAGAATATCGCCCAACGTTATTATTATTATTATTAAGATTATTATTATTATTATTACTACTATGCTATCCCCTACGTTAGGGCGAAATTGGCTTTTGTTATTCACTCAGAACGCTCTTCAGGCGAAATGTCGTCCCCCCTAACGTATTCCTTTGTATTGCGGTTTATTCCGTTTTTGATAACAAAGGATATGAATATTAATTTAGGCAAATGAAGGACACTCCCTAGAATAACAAAGGATATGAATAATTAATTAATTTAAATAAGAAAAGAACTCAGTGATAACCTGAAGGAATAAATTAAAAATTTCACCAATTCCACTGTTAGAGAGTGACTACTTAGTAGGGCGTAGGGCGAAATTTTGTTATTCACTCAGAACGCTCTTGGGCGAAAGTCATTTCCCCCTAACGTATCCCTTTTGTATTGCGGTTTATTCGTTTTGGATAACAAAGAGTTATGAATATTAACTTTATGCAAATGAAGAATAATCCCCTAGAATAAAAAGGATATGAATATTAATGAATTTAATAAGAAAGAAGTCATTATAACCTAATGAATAATTTTAAAAAATTTCCCCCATTCCACACTGTGTCTATATGGATATTGACAGTTTTTCAAAAATTTTGGGGGAAATTTTGTTTTTGTTATTCACTCAGAAACCGCTCTTAGGGCGAAATTCATTTCCCCCTAACGTATCCCTTTGTATGCGGTTTATTCCGTTTGGATAACAAAGGATATGAATATTAATTGATGAAATGAAGAACTAATCCCCTAGATAGAATAAAAAGGATATGTGAATATTAATGAAATTTAAATAAGAAAAGAATCATTATAACCTAATGAATAATAAAATTCCCCCTATTTCATGTTAGGATTATTAGAGGTATGATTATTACTAGCGGGAGGCCCGCGCTTTCGCGCGGGGTCCCGCAGTCAGTGAACGGGAAGCGTCACTGAACTGAAGTGATCACTGAAGAAGTGATATATTATTGCAAGACCACCGCAACCAATCCCGTCACCCTGAACTTTAGGAATCCCCGAGTCGCAACATTTTGTATTTTAACACTGTTAATAACTCAAATTCCGTGCATCATCATATCCATAGCTCATGTCGTTACCGATTTCTAAGGAAACGTCAACTGAATATTTAATCCCGTATACCTTTCCGTATTTATTTTAATTTTATTTTTTAGTATTATTTAAATAAAAAAACTTCCATATTTAATCCCGTAGAAGTTCCGTGTACTTTTCTCAAAAACTCCCCTTGGGTAACCGTAGTATGTCTTCCACATATTTTTCTCACAAATCCTCAAATCCAATAAGTTCTCGCAATCCTGTTGTCCCCCCCCCCCCCCCCGTCCCAAATCGTAATAGTATCTTTTATTCCTCGTAGTGTGCAGCATAACATATATAGGCCTATATAATTTCTATTCTACATATTTTAATATTTTAAAAACGTCATATTTCATCCGTAAATTTTCTTATAGTTCAAACTTTTTTTCTTCTCAAAAATCCTTGGGTAACCGTAGTATCCATATGCATACGACAATCAAAGCGAAATAAGGGCGCCACACCAGTAAATAACTTGCCCCATTTGAAATACACGCAAATTATACTGTTGAAAGCGAGATTTCGAACTCAAGCGGCAAACTTTGGCATATCATGGGATGCAAATCGAGGAAATCTTTAACATATGTCAATGGGATGGGGGTCTTCCGATTCGTTTTACCGATACGAGACCCTAAATATCGACCGTGCCATTTTCCACCAGTTTTCGGGCCTGCAAACTTGTTTACGCCATCTTCATACACCGAGGGGCTAATTTCTCGTGAAAATCAAAATCTAAATTTCATTCGTATAAAGTGTTAAAGGGACAAATGTACCTTTTTATGATTTAGATAATATGGCAATACAGATCGTCACAAACTCGCACAGGGCCGTTAACCACATCCAAAATGAGCTTTGTTTTTTTACGGAAGTAAAACCATTACATGAAATGCGTGGTGATTTTAGTGTTGGCGCCCATAACATGGCGTCTCTTTCCCCACACCGTTCTGCACTATAAGGAGCCTGTTATTTGCGCGCCGATTAAGCGTCTTACGCGTAATCGCTCGTTGCCACGCGTAACCGTCCGTCACAACGCACAAACGCATACGCGCCGCGTAGTAACGCGTACAAACAAATGGTAATTATTCATAGCAACCGAGCACATTTTCGTTGATGTTTCAGCCATTTCTGAACGGAATTTCGTCCAAATAAGCGGGTTTAACCCGTCCGCGTATCCTATGCACCTTTCATGTGAATTGGGCGCAATATGGATCGAAACGGGACGAAGCCTTTTGCGAACAAACATACATACAACATTAGCCAAAGCCAAAATTATAGTAAGATTACTTTTTAGTTTTAAAATTTTTTGTAGATCGTAAGAGCGTAGTGTATGGAATGTGTGTAGATCTCTTTTGTTGTATTCTGAACAAACTGTACGAAAGAATTCTACATTCCAAGGTTCCAAGCACACACATTGCTCATAGACATTATAAAATAATAATGAATTAATGTCAAATCGAAAATTCGACATAGACAAGCTGAGGTTTCAAATAATATTTTATGTTGCATTTTAAACATAAATCTCAAAAAACTTTTGAATATCCCATGCTGACTTCTAATAGACAATTTTATCGCGTGAGTGGATCAAAGTAGTAACGACACATGTAGATTATAAGGAGAAGCATTTTGTGTTTCATTCAGGTAAAGTAGTGGTTTGTGAAATGAAATGATTATTACACAAGATTATTTTTTATTAATGGAATACTTTATTTCCAACTAAAGTCAATTAACTAAGAAAGTAATTAACTAATTCAAGTGGCATAACTACACACATGCTTTTCGTTGAGGGCAAAACAATAGTTGCGATTTTGTGGCTCTCATTTTCAAGTTTACCAATTGGACTTCTTAATGCCTTAATGATTCTACAGTTGAGATTTAACTGAAATATTACCAGTGTGTATCAAAAACAATTTGCATGCAGAAACACAAAATTTGATCCTGACCTGTTTTCTCAACTGTAACGAAGTTGTTGTTGTCATAATCGGCATAATTTCTACTTTCTATGCCGGAAAAAAAAATGAACGAATTTGGTGAAGAAATGGGGCAGATATGATGGATTTTCTAGATGATCCATTTTTACCTCATTCCAATGGTTCATATTAGTTTAGAAATATTCCTACCATTTTGATTTCCAGGTAATTTGCACTACTTTTTATTACATAAAATGTAACTAAAATGTTCATGTGTTGGTGCCTCAACATCTTTAAGGTGCTTGTTCCGATCGTCTTTGATTTACCCGGAAGTAGTATCAATTTTGATATCAGATGAAAGAACGTATTTTTCTCATTGTCGTCCTGCAATTTCAGCTTTCAAATCGTTTTCTTTCTCAAGATACAGATAAAAAACTACCGTTTTAGTGGTTAACCATCAATATTAGCACAGAAGTGAAAACCGCAAGTTTGTTTCCCACGGTACTTGATGGTCAGTGTGTACAAGTGTCAGACTCTCATATTAGGTAGAGAACACAATAGACAAAAATCGAAACAAGCACCTTTAACATTCACTGCAAACAATATCTTACCATGTGTTAAACAATATTCTTCTGGTTCTAAAATTCTGTATCTATAAAAGAGAGAGACCTTCTTTTAGACATGGAAAATATGACCTGATCAATTTGTAACACAAAGAGAAATGTATGTATATAACACAAATAGTAAACCACATACTTTCGATACTAGATGGCATAATTGGAAATATTTATTTGAAGAAAATTGAAGAAAATGATGTCTGAATGTCACATTGCAGTACTTGTGTAAGATTTTGTAATATTATGGTTAACCCAATATTATTGTCAAACATTGTCTGGTCTCTGGATGGAAAAATTAATAAAATAATAAAATGTGAATGAAAAAAAAAATGTAACAGAAAGGTCATTATATTCCTTAATAAAATTTCAAGAAAATATGTCGCTGGGATGAGGGTACGGACAAGACAGTTCTGGATTTTATTCAAAGACACGTCAGTGGCTAGCGTAACATGTCATAACTATCAGCACTGAACATTAGTGTTCTTGTACTTGCAAAACAGATTTGATGGTGTATGGATAATATCGGAGGATGTTCAAGTGCAGGAAGTTACAGGTATTGTGTCCTGTCCGTACCCCACAGATACCAAGTTCATATTGGTCATATGCAACATGCAGCAATTGCACTCACTCTATATCGAGAGTGAAATACTTTTGAACGTTGCACTTCACTCTTAGAAACATATATTTTGAGGGTGAAGTCACTCTTCAATTTTCTGTTCTCAGCAACACTCAGTACAGATTTCCCTCTTCAGAATTTAAATGTCACTTACGAGAATTTTGCTCCAAGAGTGGGATATTCTTGAGAAAAAAATGTGAGTGAAATTACTGACATGACGATGCCATCTAAAATTGCTCAAATGCCGTCGCAAATTTTGTAAAAATAAGTGTGTGCATGGTTGAAAGTGAGATAAATTTGTTTTCTGGCAACAAAACTCATGTCAAATGAACAATTGAAAATCAGGAATAGTTGAAAAATACAGTTTGTTTCAAAAATGGCAGAAACAAGTTTGTCAACATGTTTAAAATACTGTTTTTTTCTAAATTATTGTTTTCAAAGCCCCAAAAAGTAAAATAATTTGTGTAACAGTTTCATTGAAAAATATGATGTGGGTACTGTGTCCTGTCTGTACCCCAGAGAGGAAGTCACAAGTTTGATACACTAAGTGATAATGCAACCTGAAATTGCTTGATTTTCATTGCACATTATATTAAGGAAACATATCTAAAATGTTTTCTAAAAAAATAGTAACATAAGAGCAATCACTAGAATTTATTTTCTTTATTTTCTTCTGTACATTGTTGCATCTTTGGTATGGGAAATACACAAAGTTCTCACAGGGTAAGATACAAATCAACAGAAAAGTCTGTATCATAAAAAAATCTATTCTAAACATATGTTGGTGATTAACAAGTGTAATTAAATATATTTCAGAGCAGCAAAAATACAACGGATTGTTTTTAGCATGTTCCTTCTTACATGTCATTATTGTGCTCTGTTCGTACCCCATGTAATCACATGTTATATCAGGCCTCTGACTGTGACTCAGCAAATTGGTGACACCACAGGACACCGCCATTGGACGATGCGTCAAACTTATTTGTTCTGCCATCCAATGCCATCTGCCAAAATGATATGCCATCTCCTACGTCATCGGACACAGCAGATCTAATTCCGCAATTAGCTGAGGAATATAATCAAATTATAAGCAATGAGTTTTTTAGATTGTTTTTCGTTAATACATTAAAAAGCTCAATTTAGTCAAAAATTGTCAATTCGACTTTATTTCCACTCACACGACGACTGCTCCTATTTTACTTCACAGGTTATTTTTGTAGATCGGAGTGAGAAAAATGCTTTTCAAATTAAGTTTACTAAATAGTTGATCAAATCTGCGACAAATATAAACCAGGGGTCGTTCGTGAACCTCATTGCGCACCTACGTGTTGTATACTAACTAATGCGTATGTTCCTACAATGGCACGCTCCACGTATCCAAATTCATGGCGAGTTTTCCCGACGCATGTCGAGTTAACGCGCGGTGTATCGAGTTTTCCTCGGCATATGTTGAGTGTGCAGCCGAGGAACGCATATTACATCTAATCGTTTATACACCCCATCCCGACCAACCAACTATCCATCTTTACACCGATCCTCTCCCGCTAACTCAATTATCCTTCGTCACCCCTCCGTGAGTGGTCCTGTCTTCTGTGTTGGCCGTTGCCTCTCCCTCGTTCTGTTTTCTCATGACACCCACTCTATTAGGCTTCCGCAACATCTATCCCCACCTACCTTATCCCACCTACTATTCTTCTTACCATAAAATCTGGGTCCCGCCGAGCTTTTTAATTTTAATTTCTGGCTACTACCACCTGCTCCCAAATCTTAACCACAAGCTGCCCTCTCCAATAACTCATACCAATAGCTATGATCGATTCGATCCACTGAAGCTTTAGCACCGTTTCGGCCCATAACAGACGCTTTGTGTGTGGTCTGCGCACGGGAGGGTACTGCGGTGCTCGCCTGGGGTTTGAGGGGGGTCACCTACTCCCTGCACCCAACGGCGCCCTCTAATAGTTGTACTCTCAACCCTCCTATAATCAACCCCCTTGTAACAACCACCACTTAACTTTAATACCAGGCGAAATACCTTCAATGCACTTATCGCTTCAATATGTTATACACCCTTTCACAATACCTGCCTAGCCAGTCCTTTCACTTATTCTGTCCTAGTCATGCCACATCTCCTCTCTGCCCACCCTTCCCTGACTCCTTGTTCCTGGTTTCGCCTTGTCTCTTTGTCACTAGCCCGCCCTCTATCCTTGGTTCCCTGTTGCCCCCCCGCATCCGCTAACTACGGGGTGGAGATTACCTGTGCGCCTCTCCTAGTCCGTTGTTTTGTGCCACCCCCTCCTTTCAACCAATTTACCTTGCTTTCCCCAAGTTTCCCCCTGGATCATACTCCTTACCCCAACCATTCAACATACTCCAGTATCTACCCGCCTGCCTACCTTCGTTTACCCTCCACCCCTCTACACTTTTCGCCTCATAACATACAAGTTCCTCTTTATCTCTTTGCAAACTACCACCTCAACCTAAGTTATTCCCCTCACTATCCTCCAATTTCAACACCCCGTTCGGTCCACGAAATTCACCCCTCCAATACACTAATTCACCACAATTTAGAGAGCCGCATACTTCCTTCAGCTACTTAATCTTCCTGCTCCCTGTACACCTATTAAATTGCCCCCTCCTCCATGAATAACCATCGCTTGTTGCTTCCATTCTACTGCTAAAGCTACGCACCGCGTTTTTAAACGCACGAATACGCCTACTTTTCCTTCTATTCCCTCTCCGCCCAGGCCCTCCCGGCGTGACCCCTCCCCGTCACCATCACTTCGCCCTATATGCCGCTTCCCTTCTGGGTCTTCCCTTCAGGACCCTATACTGTCCCCGCTGCCCTTTGCTCCCGCAACAATATTTATATTCTCTGTCTATTGCTTTTTAGTTCCTTCTTGCCCGCCTTCGACTCATTGAACCCCACAACTTACGCTGTACCCCCTTCAGTCCCTGTATAGTATCGCGCCTCCAGTTCTGCATGCTTCCACACGACCTCCTAACAGGGGGCACTGTCGATGGCGCCCCACTTCACTAAAACTAACAACAACACACACACAATAAACTGGTCATCCGTGGGGTGGGGGTACGATGTTTACCAGCGCTATCTGTCCGTTTGCCCTCTGGTTAAATACGAGTTGTGCCTATCATATGGTGAGTTTTAACATAAATCATGTCCAGTTTTCGCTCCACGTATTCAAATCATGGCGAGTTTTCCCGCCGCGCATGTCGAGTTTCACGCGCTGTGTATCGAGTTTTCCTCGCGGCCATATGTCGAGTGTGCAGCGCGTTATATGTCGAGTTTACAGCGCTATATGTCCAGTTTGCCCTCTAGACACGAGTTTTGCTTCTATATGGTGAGTTTGACATAAATCATGTCCAGTTTCAAATCTCGACATGATTTTTCTCAACATGGGAAAACTCGACATGATTTTTCTGGTGTATGTGTAAAAAAAATCATGTCGAGTTGCTCATGTGAGAACAAAATCATGTTCGAGTTTGCTCATGTTGAGAAAAAAATCATGTCCATTTTTTTTAAAAATCGGCATGATATTCTGCGAAACAATTTTTGGGTTTATTCGGACGATTTATTGAAAAACTCGGCCACCTAGAGTGCAAAAACTGGATAGGCAGCGCTGTAAACTCGCCATATAGCGGGGTTGGTAAACTCGATATACAGCGCATGAAAACTTGCCATGATTTGATACTGGAGCGTCCATAAGGCGTGCCATATAAAAAGCGTTCGAATAACTGTTCCACTGAAGTTACACTGAAAGCATATCAACCGAGGCTGGCATAAACTAACACTAGTCAAGGTTGATTGGTTCAAGCACGCCGAATAGTTTCCATGTTAGTTTCAGCTATATTAATATAAACTGTTATTTAAAAAAGGAGTCGCATTAATTCCAAGCGTGCTACGACAATTATTGGTAATAGTTACTCGGTTCCCAAATACTACATTTTCAAGATGGCACCGGCGGACCAATCTTAGATTTTTGGGTGAAAATGACAACCTTAATGTCAGAATCGGAAATACTGCGCTCGACTTACTCCTATTGACCAAAATCCAGATCGTGGTATATAGCAAGATAAGCTGACCACTAAATCGTATCAGTTTATTCTATCACTACGACCCCTCCGGGGTAGAGAGGTAAATCAAATACAATGAGGCAGCGCTCTGGCACACTGGTGCCGATTGACCTTTTTTCGAAAATCTTGAGTAATTTTCCTTTTTCAGATGTAGTTTGGGCAAGGTCTTGCACTGTCCTGTACAGTCTTCTGCCGTCTTGTGTGGCGGGAGCACGTGGCCAACTTTGAACAAAAAAAAACGCCACCGATTTTTTTAAGCTGCAAGAAAAAAAAATCGTGGCGGGTTTTGGAATGGGGAAAGGTCGGCCCTTCTTGAACACATTAGCGGGTTGGAAAGCAGTAGCCGATTGAGGTTGGGCGCGCATTCATGAGTAGCTGGTGTGGTTTGAAAAGTGGTCGGCAATAAGTCGCTCCAAAGCGGGAGAGAAAATGCAAACCAACTGGACATGTTAAATCGGCCACTACAGAGATAGGTCCCAGACTTGCAAGTCTTGACAGCAACATGTGCAAACTTGTGCTGTCGTGTTAAGGTCTGCGACTGAACAATTGGAAACTGAAAAAGTGCCATGCTTGATCTTGTTGATTTTATGATGCTGTCTCGCCTAATACTCGAGCATATCTTGTTGTAAATTTTTCAAGTTTGAACAGGACTGCAGCCGATTTTGAAAAACAAAGTGGATTTGTATAGTTGGGAAGATGTGGGGTCGCGTTGCGGGTGTCTTCTCTTGACTGGTGACTATACCTTTCTTGGTGTCAACAACTCAGGGTGACCAATTAGACGACCAGTCTTGACAGCGACATGTCACACTTGTGCCGTCGTTTCAAGGTCAGTGACTAATCGGGGACTGAAAGTGGCGTCGCCAAATTAAACATGCTTGATCTTGGTGAATTTTATGTGCTGTCCGCTATGCTTAGGCGTTCAGCATCCTTGTCTCGATGACGACGGGGAAAACTCGCGACTAATCATCCCTAAAGGAATGAACATTGTTAAATATTGCCAAGTTTCAAACAAGACCGGGCCGCTGTTGAAAAAAAATGCTGGTCTTGTGTAGTCGGGAAGAGGTGGTTGGGAGCTGTCTTCTGTGTGATTGTACCTTAAAATCAATGTGTCGGAAGATTTGGTTTCTTGAAAACAGCAATTCTGTTTCCAGTAATTTTCTTACATTTGCTAATTAACATAAAAAGACGAGCTTGATCAGGGAAAATGCCCCCTTAACCATCGTCTTTACCAAGCCTTTTTTTTTGTAAACAAGTGTTTATTCATAAGGGGGGGATGTTATAAGCACCCGATGCTTATGATTTTGTACCAGTGGATAGCTATGGTCCTCTCTTCATTGATACAAGTACCCAAACATACATATATGGCGGTCACACTGGACGGCATACAAGTTCCGCAGTGCAATCATTGGCATTTTCCACAGACAAAATAGGCGAAAAATCCAATTTGCGATAAATTATCGATTTTTGGTGCGGGTGTTCAATCTAAATTATGCACAATTGGCTAGTTTACCTTAACATAGGAGTTTTAGAGCAATATGTGCAATAATATTTCAAAAATGCACCATAAAATATCCTTGGGTGGAAAACCATCCCCCCCTACCCTTCGACTCTTTGACGGCCATTACACTAACCCCGGTTGAAGGTGCTACCTTCACATTTTTTTCCGCTCAAAATGATGGAAAGGATGAGAGAACGATTAACTAGAAGATTTTTGCGGGGGAGTTTTTGGCATTTTAGAGCACCGAGCGAAGTCACTGCCCCCCCCCCCCCCCCTTGGTAAGACGAGGGTTAAGTTTTAAAATATCGTACGCATTTCATTTGGATCACTGATTAGTACCTTCAAGTACATTATCTTTGAAGGAATTCTACTAACAAGGCCCAAATAAAAAGCGCGTTTTGCATTAAAATCCATCACCATATTTGAACTTAACCAGACCGGTACGCAGGAGTAGTTTCACAAAAGGGGCAAATGGTTGCACTTTTGCTGTGATTGGTTTGATTAACAAAAATCCAAAATTGCGGAGAAACGAAAATTTGGCAAGTTATGTCCACTTTTTGGCGATGAGATGTTAACCAAAGTAAAAAAAAAAAATGACACGGGGTAGTCCACTTTTTCGAAGTCTCAAACACAGCCACCATCTAAACTTAATTGAAAACGCTTTTCATCGACTCCCCATCGCCTTTCCAAAAAGGGGGGAAACCAAACCCAAAGAAATAAACAAATGAAGGTCCAAACAAAATGGTTTGATTGTAACCAAGCACATCATTTGTGCTTGTTTTAGTCAACAATTAGGACTGTGCTACTTTTCCCATGAGTGGCATTAGATCTTAAAAGATTTATTGTAGGGGTTGTTTGCACATTAAAAGAAAAATATGATGGCATCAGCATGAACCATATAATGCAATTAGGTATCCATTTTATACCCACTTTTTTAGAAGCAAAAAGGTTCGGTATTGTTATGTATGATGATAAGTATTTTATTTAAAAAAATAACAACCAAACCTGGCGTAATATTTGTTGCTACAGGGCCCTTGTGAAATGCCAAGAGAACAGTTATCGCGACAGGCCAAGTTGTGTAAAATGGGATAGGGATAGGGATGGTGGTAATAGTTTTCACGTAGAGTAACATTGGAGATATTATAGTAGTCACATTTCAGTTAATTTAATAAGTAACCACAGTGTAAAGTGTAAGTTTCCGTTAACTATCTATCAGTCTCCCATCCAAATTAAAACCTTCACCAGTGAAATTGGCAAGTTTCTTATGTTATCATATTGAAAATGCTATAATGTTCAGCCAAATTTACTAAAGCTCAACACAAATGATAAACCTTGGCATTGTTATGATATTTTTAAAATATTTTAAGTTCAGATATATCAACTGTTTTCTTTACAGTTTGGGTAAAACCAAATCTCTTTATCCTTTACTTGGGGTGGGAGGTAAATAAAACTAACAAAAGTTATTTATCCCTTCTTTGAGTCAAAATATAGGTCTTAAATAAAAAATGGAAACTGGGGTAGGTAGATAAGAGGGGAGGGGTGATGATTGGATGGCCTATTCGCCACCCCACCTCCCTTGCCAAAAGGTGTGGTTGGACATGTTTCTCCATCCCAAGCAATTCTCCCATAGCCGAAAGATATTTGTGAAAAAGGACTTTGTTTTGAAAATTTCATACGGGACTACACAATTTTACCACTTTCTGAGTGACCTTGATGGCCTATTTTCTGTGTGTATCTCCCTAACTAAAAGGTCGCAAGGGGAAAAAATGGACTGTACACTTTTTGTTGATCTCTTGGATCATACCAACAAGTTGGGGCTTGGTAGTGTGTTTCAAATTGATGGAGCAGTTTCAATTTTTAGCCCCTATATTACCACCCCAGATGATCCTGTACTGACCACTAACTGGACCATAGTACCTTCATCGGAATTTCAGCCAGACTTTTGGTATATTCCCCATGGGTGACCTACCCACACTGGTAACAAATCTTTTGTACCCTTCTTAAGGTAGTGAAAAAAACCCTCTCTGCCCAGGGGGGTATCTGACCTTTTTCAGGGTTGGGTAACCCAAAAGGTCAAGGTCATCTAGAGGGTCATTTGCCCCCACCCCTATGACCGCCAAAATGTGGTCCTCAAAAGGACCGCGACCTGAGACAAGGTAAAACAAATCTGAGGTCAAGGTCACAACACATAGGTTAAAGGTCACAAAAGGGGGCGATGCATTAGTACATACAAATAAATACACCGACCAATTTCTTCATGGGGAGTAACTTTCCAAACAGCGACCACCGAGTAGACATGGATGGCCTAACCCGAATAGGGACGGACACCTCGCCGGCCAAGATATATTTTTGCACCCGCCGGCATAGAAGGTATGTACAGACAGCGGTTTATCTGCACCGTCGCAAAGTAGCTTTGTGGTAAAACCGTGGTTACACCGGCTCTCAGCCGATATGTCTCATGGCAAGTTTTGGGGTTTTTTAAAGATATTTTGTGGCATATTTGCATTTTCTACTAAACGTCCGGGAAATGTTTTTTTTTTTTGTTTGGTTTTTTTTTTTGACGATGCACGATTCCAATTTCTTAACGAATTTCCTCAAAAAAGTGACCAAAACAAGCTAACCATAAACCCAAGTTATAGCTCCATTATTTCCCCACTAATCACAACGGTGTCGTATAGTAAATGGAGGGTAGCTGCTGCGTGTTACTCCGGTACTGGGGCTACACCATATCCACCTTCTCTCACACCGAGTCAGGCAACTGCAGGGTTATGGGCCACGCTCCACGTAATCAAATCATGGCGAGTTTTCCCCGCATGTCGAGTTTCACGCTTTACGAGTTTTCGCTTCCTCGCCATATGTCGAGTGTGCATGCAGCGTTCGTTATATGTCGAGTTAGGTACAGGTATCTGGTCCAGTTTGCCCTATACATCGAGTTGTGCTCTCTTATGGTGAGTTTGACATAAATCATGTCCAGTTTAACGCTCCACGTATCAAATATGGCGAGGTTTCCGCGCATGTCGAGTTTAACGCGCTGGTATCGAGTTTCCTCGCCATAGGTCGAATGAGCTGTGCAGCGTTTTATATGTCGAGGTTACAGCGCTATATGTCCAATTTGCCCTCTATACATCGAGTGTGGGGTTTGGTGAGTTGACATAAATCATGTCCAGATTTTCCAAAATCTCGACATGATTTTTTTAAACATGAGGAAAACTAGACATGAGTTTTTGGTGTATGTGTAAAAAAAATCATGTGAGTTTGCTCTGTTGAGAAACCAAAAAAGGGAAAAAAATCATGTCGAGTTTGCTTCATGTGAGGAAAAAAAATCATGTCGAGTTGATCAATGTTGAGAGAAAAAAAAAAAATCAGGTCGAGATTGCTAATGGTTGAGAAAAAAATCATGTCCAGTTGCACATGTTGAAAAAATTCAGTCCCAGTTTTTTAAAACTCGGCAATGATTTATTCGCAGCCATAATTATTCTGGACATGAATTTTATGAAACTCGGCACATATAGTTCAAACTGGATAGGCTGCGCTGTAAACTCGACATATAGTGTGGTAAACTCGATATACAGGGCATGAAACTCGCCATGATTTGATAATTTGAGCGTGCCATACAGTGTAGTCATTGGGGTAGGTACTGAAGAGTAGCCACATCACTATATTAACGGCGGCAAAATTTGTGTCGCTAGCGCTCGAGCGGCTTTAATCACAACCACTCAGCTGTCTGCGGTTTACCATCTTCTGCGTGGCGCTTGTGAACGATTCGTAATAGGGCGCAACTGAGAAAAATAGCTTTCCGTTTGTACCTCGAACATCATAGCCCTGGGACTCTGGCGGCAGAACAGGAAGGGTACGCAATTGCTGTACTTGTTTGGCATCTGTCTGAGCAACACCAGGCTCGCTCACACCTGGTTTTTCCATATTTGGCTCGCACCTCGAACCCATGGCTACCCGCTGACCTTGCATGCACTTTGAACCTGTTGAGGTGGTTACACATTTTCCAGGGGAAGGGCAGATTTATTTGGAATCCCTGTGTAATAACAACACCTACGCAATCATAAATACACGCAGTAAACATGTATTAGATTCTATGGTGTTAAAGGCCATGATCAGGGTCATTTTCTGTCAATAACTGTGGTCGAAAACGGTTTACTACAAAGGCCAACAACACCCCTTAAAACACATCTTATGCGTAACTTCACGATAAAAGGCGATCACTCTACAATCCAGGTCTTGGAAGGAAATTTGATCATGCAAAATGTGGTTGGCGATATGAGCCAAGTCCTGTCAATACGTCGGTTATACGTTGGTGTGTTCGTGTGGAAATGTCGCCGAGTCTGTGTGTTGTGTGTAGGTGGGGAGTGCGTACGACGTTCGTGGTGTCTATGTTGCTCGGACCTCGGTGATCAATAGGCCTTGGTGGATCCCCCTGACATGAAATGAGACTAAATTTGGAATAAATAACCGTTCTCAGCAGTCCTATGGATTTTTGAAATGGCGCGAAAATGAATTTTCGAATGCATATTTCTCAATTTCTTCTACGAACTAAGTCGCAGAACAAAATTGCTTTAAATGAGTGTCTTGTCGTATGGTAAATTGAATGAATTCATCAGCGGTTTTGGCGATTCCATCAGTCATATTAATGCCGATTTAGGATTTTTCCATAGAGCTACACGGGAGCCCTGGCAACCCTCACAATCCCAACTCTAGTATCAGGCGGTTGCGGCCGCAAGCTCATTCATTATAGGGCAACGTCACGCAAAAATGTCAATAAATTTACATACAACAATACTGAGTGTCAACACAAACAAATTTGGGTGCTTTGATGTGGTCGGTCATGGGTGTTCCCATGACCCACATACGACCTCGTCTCGTTCGTATTCATACAAAAAATCAGAATTACCCTTCCAGTGGAGTTGATTCTTCACTCCAACGGTTTTGGATAAGAAAATATTCCTTTACACATATAAAAAAAAAAAAGCAGAATTTTCTTGAAAGATTTCCTTTTACCCATGGCGACGTCTGAAATTTGGATTTCTTGGCCGCCTCCCCTGTCTAGTATCGACTAGGCGTCCCCCCCCCAATATAGACCCCGGATATAGACTTAATATGCCTGATTGATTTCCTCCAAAACCGCTTGATGAATTCCTTTCAGTTTTTAGCCATAAGCCAGAAGGCATAATTTTAAGCTATTTTTTGCTGTGAACTTTTATGCGTAGAGAAATTGGAGAAAAATGATTTGAAATTCATTTTCTTTCGCGCCATTTCAAAAATCCCTAGACTGCAAGAACGTTATTTAATTCAATTTAGTCCTCATTCTCATGTAGTTTTTTGGGTCCTACCACTACCAACGCCTCTCAAAAGTTCCACAACGCAGGGGGGGGGGGGGGTTAGGACACGATTCCCTGCGTCGGATTTTTTTTTTTTATGGGCACTTGGGGTTTCCAAACGGTAATTTGGGGAAACGCTACGTGCATTTACTATGGCATCCTCGGTCCGTGACATTAAAAAATCATCTCTTAAACCTTTGTTCAAAGATCTTTAGTATATCATGATAAATTTAAGAAAAACTTTTTGGCTTCAATCCGTCGGGTTAGTGGATTCACCCCGCTGCAAACTAGTGTAAATTCCAATAACGGATCATGTAGATGAAATATCTGACCAGGCCTATCCCTTTGTCAAGTCTGGTTAACCGTTCGATATGCGTAAAGGCGCCCTCCTACCGTTAAGTTCCTTTGAAACAGACTACACCCGGAGTTGATGCTTTTTTGAATTTGCTGTTGCTGTTACTAGGTTTGGCATCCACCCCCCCCCCCCCTGCCCGACACAACGTATACCCGACGTATGACATGAACCTGGCTCATGCTACCAATTTTGCTCAAATTTTCTTTCCAAGACCTGAATTTGTCATAGTTGGGGTCGCATGTTTTGTGAAATTAACGTATATGACTCGTATTATGGGTGTGACTTTTTTGCAGCCAACCCCTTTTCGCACGTTATACCCAAAAAGACGTAATCAGAGCCTTTTTAAACACCATAGAAATATATATAATGTTTACTGGCTATTTATATAAGGGTGCTAATTTTCCGAATTGCCGTGTCTGGTAAGGTAACGGGGAAACATGCTTGGTAGAGTTTTGTTGCGTCGGCCTATCTACCATAGACCGGTTGATCAGCTGTGTGCTCTCCGAACGATACCGTTTTTTGGTGTTTGAGATGCAACTTGCAAGTAACACGTCCACCCTGTCTACCATTGTCTACTGATCTAATTGAATTACGTAATTGTATGTAGTCTACATAGTAATTGGCGCAAATACCATTGTTGCTGAAAGCCGCCATTCAATCTAATCATCCAACCAATTGCCGTACTTGGATGACAAATAAATCTGACCTCCCCCTACCAAAAGCGGCATAATATGCCTGGTTGATTTCTTTCTCCCAACCGCTTGATGAAAATTCCTCAATTTTACCATACGCAAAAAGACATTTAAGCAATTTTCTTCTGGGTACTTTTAGTTCGGAGAAGAAATTTGGCGACAAATGCATTAACAAGTTGAACTTTTCGCACCATTTCCAAAATCCTCTCTGTGCTGTGCGAACGTATAGGTGGGGGGGGGGTCGTATTTGGCATCTCTGTGTAACAGCACTTATGGCACATCGGAAAATTACACTCTATATAGACCCAGTAACAATATACATAGATTATATGGTGTTAAAGGCTCACGATCAACGGTCATTTCTGTCATAACTGTGGCGAAAACGGTTTGCTGCAAAAGGTCACACCCATAAATCGAATCCTATACGTTAACTTCACGAAACATGCGAAACGTTGACAAATCAGGGGTCTTGGAAAGGAAATGTGATCACAAGGTGGTTCCATATGAGCCAGATCCTGTCGGTCGGGTATACTTGTGTTGCATGAGCTCGGTATTCTCATGTTCCGTTTGTATAGTTTGTCGTGCTCGTAATCCGATAAGCGTGGTAAGGACCCCCAAATAAATGAGAATGAGACTAATTTGAATAAATAACGTTCTATCAGTCCTAGGGATTTTTGAAATGGCGCGAAAATTGAATTTTCAAATGCATTTCCTCTCTCCAAATTTCTTCTTATACTAACTAAAAGTTCGCAGAAAAAATTGATTAAAATGACGTTTCTTGCGGTATGGTAAAATTGAAGGAAAATTCATCAGCGGTTTTGGTAGGAATCAATCAGACATATTAATGCCGATTTAGGGATTTTTCCATAAAGCTCCACAGGAGCCTGACAACCTTCAACCTACCACCTCTAGTATCGACAATCAGCGTTCCGTCCCCCTGACATTTTCACTTTACTTCTCTCAGAACAGGGTTTTGCCGCTACAATGCTAAAGCGTGCTGATTTCCAAACCTGAAAACACAATTTTCAAATAATTGAGAATAAATGTCAATACCATAATCAGTTTAAAAAGCAAGTTTGTCGGTTCGTAGCAACGCCTTGACAGGCACCAAAGACCGGAAAGGATGTGCATATACTTCCCACAATGCCACTTCTTCCACTTAAACTTAAACACTTTTTGCCACAGGACTTGAATTAAAAAATACTCCTTCATTGCCGATTAGAATGAGCTCTGCTAGCTATGAGATGGCGTGGGCTTATTATAATATTATTCATAAAATACAGTGTGAGCAGCGTTAGAACATCCCCCGTTTGTTCATAAATAAATGGTCGACTTTTCTTTCTTAGGCATGGATGTCTTGTTTTGACCAAGACTAGAACACCACAACTTATATTGTGCATTTCTAATACATTCACTCACACTAAAGTGACGAGACGGTTATAATGTAGTGCCTGTTTCCACTTGTTTTTTACTTTTTGTGGATATAAAAAAATGAGTTTAGGTGAGTTAAAAAGTACAGTTTTGATGTTTTAAAATTTTAAAATCATTCATTAAAAAATTCAATTTAATGAAAATGGGAATCATTTGCCTTTGCAGTTGATCTCAGTGCCGGAATTATGACAATTTGCATTTTTCAAGATTGGCCTCCCGGCAGCCATTTCCAGATTCAGATTCATTTTATTCAGCTAAACATATCGTACTTGACAGAATGAAATACAGTATATTAAGTAATATACATAAAGTATCAATTGCAAACTGCACTGTTAAACTACAGGGGTTCGTTCCCCAAAGTTGATTCGTAAGTGTTGTCGCGACTCATGCTCAGCACAAGTTAAGATTTCTATTAGTTGCTACTTACGTCTGTTCCCCACCCCCTTGATTCGCATCAAGAGTTACGAAAACATTCCTAAGACTTTCTAACTTTTTGGACCTATCGATTAAAAACGATTGGGGAGTATTTGTTGGGTGTAATGTGTGCGCGTGTGTGCGATAGTGCTTCGCTATTGTCCTTCGCGTAATAGAATGTATAAATGCTAATTTAAGTGCTGTTTCAATGCCGAATCCAGAAGTTAATTCACGGATCAATACGCTCAAAAAAGGGTCATTGTTAATAGGGATCACACCAATGGTCAATAGAGCTCAATGCAATCATCTTTAATTAATTATCTTAATCCAAACTGTCCATCACTGGAGCCCTATTTACTTGATGTAACGAATTCTCTTAGGATGTAACTTGAAATTCAAGGTCGTACAAACAAACACACACTTGATTTGGAAAGCAGAAAAAAATCTGGTCTAAATTTTTTAGTACAGGCCTTTGTTGCCTGTGTAATCAAGAATCAGAAACTATTGATCACTTTATGTTCGAATGTGCTATTTTACATTTACACACATTCTCTATTAGGATGAAAATTATTTCAATGATCCCAGCCCGAGACTTCTTCAGGAATGACCTTACACCTTTTTCCTGGGACATCTTCATTCATGGTAAATATTTGATATTAACATCACTTTGTTGTTTGATAACATGTTCCAAGATAACTTTCCTTAGGAAATATATTCGATCAATGCTGCAAAAGCATATCTTGTATCTGCATGTAAAACTAGATGCACTCTAAGAAATAACGTTGTCTAGTTTAATATATGTTTCTTTGGAAGATTGTTTCACATTACTTCGCTTGTGTAAAACCTTTTCCCCATTAATTTGTAATGTATTTTCATTTTGTATATTTCCTGATTATGTTTGTCTTTTGTTTTTTTGTTGTATGGAGTGCACCACCGGTAGGTGGGGCCACTGTTATGAAAGTGTTATTCCAAGAATAAATAGTACACTAAGAAGGACAGGCATTATTACGCGAAGACGACCAGGTATTATATAAAAAGACCGTCAGTACACTGGTTGTGTTCGCATAATCGACAATAACACAATATTGCACATGTAAGGTTCGAAGCGCTGTCAGTTTTGTCTTTTCCAATCCTAATATTTTGGCCATTCTGTATGGGGGTATTGCTCGAAACAATAACGGAGTTACAGAATTTTAAAAGGTGGAGATTAAAGGTGTTTTTTAGGAGTTGACAAACTGGTAAATGTGAGAAAATGAAACGAAAATAATTTCCATATAGCACGTTAAAACAAAAGGTAATGAGCAAGGGTATTCTGTACATTTACTACATTTACCATACATATATAGGTTATGCATGGGCAAGAAGTTTTGTATGTTTTAGGGAAGATTCTCCCCATTAGGTCAATATTTCCAATTTTTTAGTATTTTGATTTGACTGCAAAACAGTCCTCCTCCCCCCTAAAAAGTTTTGTATTCACTTAGTAGCCAAAAAAATGGATGTTATTTTTAAATAGGGTTCTTTTATGACATATTCTGCATACATGCAGGATCTCTTGCTAAAGTATTTTATTGTGGTCTCCATTGCTTCTTCTTCTTCAGTAGTAGTGGTATGGGTGGTGGTGATGGTGAAAAAATTAAAATAAAAGGGCATTTCTTGTAGAAAATAATACAAGCTAAGCTATCCGAAAAGTAATTTGCCCACGGTTTAACATAATAACTTATAGATGATTGGGTACAGACGAAATAAATAAATCCGATGAAAGCTTGCTCATCTTCAAAAATTCCAAAATGTTTTTACTGCAGATATAATTTTCTGATACATATATAATCACCAAGGAAGAAGAGATCTTTAACTGCAAAACCATTACCTTTAAGTATAATTAAAAACAAAAAAAAACAATTCTCTATTTATATTTATTTATATCTATTGTTATTGTGCTATCACATGACAGATGTTTAATGTTTATATACAATCTTGGACAAAAGTGTTGGCACACTTTGTTTACCGAACAGTAAAATCGTCCCCTTCCCCGGGACAACGTTGAATATCTGAAATGGTTACAGGGCGCCTACCAGTACTCAACATTGATAGGTGGGGCAAGGGGGACGGGAGGTTTCGGGGATTAGCAAAGGCTTCAAGTTGATACCAAAAAAAGTTCAAATTTCGATCCTTCAAAAATGGCCGAATATGTCAATGTAAAAAGACTGATTTCCGCATGGTGTGCCAACTACTTGTGACAAAGATTGTGTTTCCGTAATATCATACCATAAACCTTGGGGGACCCAGTCTGTATTTCATTGTTTTAATTATTATTTTTTATGGATGCACCCACGGTGATATGTTGTTTTAAAGGCATTCTCATACAATTCTGTGGAATGATTCTTTCTTTTGCAAATAGGTTTGGGTTAAGGCAGCATTCATCTATTTGACTGGCCTAATATGAAAACGATTGTGAAAGGTGACTCTGATATTCCGTGTTTTTTGAAATGAAAACTGTTTGTCCATATATTAACACTGTGTAAAATAGCTAAGCGCAAATTGAAGTCCTTCATAAAGAAGATCAAACTTTGTTATAAAAATTCTGGCATCGGGAATTTTGTTGTGATACGGTACATAGGCCTATAGTATCCCATGGCACTGTACACCATACATAAATGATATGCATCAAAATGAAAAACATCCGATCATCTCAAACTTATGAATTAAAGCATTTTAAGTCAATATCTTGGGTTATAGTTGACTATTTGTTAATTAATACCACACCAAAAAATACATTTCGGAATCTTGGAGACAGCCTTTTTAGCTTACGCGTGTGGGTGTTAATCCAACTCCCAGTAGACGTAATTGTGCGTAACATGTGGTCAGATATAGTTCACAACTGCATTAACTGGTCAGTTTGGAACGCGTGGCAATGCATTGTTGGTTACAAGTCACACTCTCGACGTATACCTCAGTCGTGCCGTAAATTTTAGTTGTTAGTAGTTCCGTTTCGATTTTCGGGAACGCAGTAGAAACTTAGTAGTGAGTTACGCATATTAGTATAAGTTGCTCTACCAGTGTCGTAAGTGCGTGTTGGGGAACGAACCCCAGGTTGAGTGAGGGATATGATATTCTAGGACCAGTAATGGACAACCCTAATAGGGCTTATAGATATTGCTTGCCCTGTAAACCATACAAGTAAAATATACTCAGATTACAATCATGACGCAAGAGGGGATTGATCGAAAAATATTACATAGGTTAAATATACATAACAAGAAACAAATAAAAACAAACAATATATCTAATGCTACACAAACCCTTAACGGGAATAAAGGATACGAGAAATGGACAGGACAAGACTTTTCAACTGTCTTTGCTGAGGTATGTAATGCTATCGCATAATGAGGAACAAGAGGTATAAAGGTAATGGAAGAAAAAAAAGGAGTAGAGATAGAAATGAAAAGGGGGGGGGGGGGGGGGTATTTTTTTTGGGGGGGGGGTTACTTGGGGGGGGGGGGGGGTGGGGTGCCTCCTCCCGTGCGGCGCGCCCGGCCTTGCGGGGTGCGGTGGGGCCTTCTTCCGCCTTCGTCCTGTTGCTGCCCCTCTTGTTGCCCCTCTCTTGTCTTCCTTCGGCGTTCCTCCGTTTTACCGGTTTCCCCCATCTTTCCCTTGGTTGCCCCTGTCCGCCTTGCCTGCCCGCGCCCCCTCCTTTTCCCCTTTGCCCTCTCCCTGTTTTCCCCCCTTCCTCCGCGGCCTATTCCTGAGTTTTTTCCCTCCTCCCCGACGGCCGCCCTCTTGAAAATATATGGCATATTAGAGTTTTGTCGAGTTTAAATTTTAAAACCACTGCCGTGATTAGATATTCAGAATTTAAGTGAACAGAACCTCATGTGCCTTTTTCAGCTGATATAATTCTTGAAATAGACCTTTTTAGTGTCCTGAAAATTTTAGTGTCAATTTTGAACAGCTGTACCTCATAACACCCACTTATCAACAGCAATTCTCCTAAATACTTTTCAGACAGAAATCAATGCTCACAACCTTCTCAAAAGCTAAGAGGTGGAGGCACACTGATTTTGGCTCATTGCAGTAAATCGAGAGTATCCCAAAGTAGATACAAGCAAATAAGATGGAATAAAACGTATTTGAAACAAGCTTATTACAAAATGAAAGATAATATCATGATTGTGCAATCAGGTTGTATAATTTGATGAGAGAGACGTATATTCATTATTATTTCACATACTACATTTTAGAGTAGCTTTAGAGTAGCAATAGTTTCTCCTTCATTGCACTATAAATCGAATTATCATGTCAATGGCAAGTTGCTAGTTTATATGCTGTACATCTGTTTCATATCATATGTGCCTGATCTCCAGCCGTTAAAATAGTGAATAAAATGCCACCTGATGATTTCTCATCAAACAATACAATAATTAATTTATCGACCAATAGATCTTTTTTCATTTAGTAGGAGTTCTTGTATTGATTATTCCTAGCAGTCACTCGTATAGAGCTGTTTGAGTTTACAGATGTTTCCTGGCAACCAAATTGGTCAATTTCTCAATAACAGATACTGATATTAGTTTTGGCACGTTGAGTCCGATATAACTGTGTGAGGCAAAAGGAAGAAATACTTTTGAAGTTTTGTTGTTTGAAGCCCTGACAGTTAAAATTAATTGCAGTATTCGATTAGATTCTATCCCATAATACCCTATTTCAATTATGATACTATTTTAGTGCAAAGTATTTCTCATGAATTTATGGATCGTACACCACAATTAAACCCTAGAGTTGGGCATGTAAGGGGGGTCCGTGCACCCCCAGTACTTAACCAAACCAACTTTTTTGATGTCTTTTAGGGCTCTTTAACACATTTCAGATGTTAACAGTGAAAAGAGTGAGTGCTCTTGAGATATCCAAGATAGCCGCCAATATGGCCGCCAAAATTTGTCATTTTTTTTTTAAATGTCACATATCGGCCTAAAAATGGGATAAAAGCATAAATGAAATATCTAAATATATGTTTATTATTCCAATTCATTTGCGGCAATTTCAGTTTACTACCATACATCAAATTTAAGATGGCGTCCAATATGGCCGCCAAAATTGAAATATTGATGAAAGGTTCTTAATATTTTCCCAAAATAAACATAAGTATAGCACAGAAACGATAACATGTTGTGTTAGGACAATCAAAAATCCATGCTATGCCTATTGGCAATGTTATCTTAACTCAAACCCAAGATGACGGCCAAAAATCATCCAAAATGGCTGTAAAAATGGGAAATTGTAAATAAAATCATAGTTTCGCTAGAAATGATTAATATGGTAAAGAAACCACAAGATACTGATCACGGGCCATTGTGAAGTTATGCCAAGCATATTTGTAATATCATCTTGCTTCAAATCCAAGATGGTTGCCCGCGCCAATATGGCCGCCTTCAAAGGTCTTTTAAATCTATGAATTGCCATTATCTGTAATGTATTTAGTCATACAATGTCAAAATTATGAATAAAAGGGAGTAGATTAAAGTAAGAATATATGGCTTTGACCATTAGATACTCATATCTGGCATTTCTGTTCTGCTAATATGCATAAAAATTAAGATGGCAGCCAATATTACCCTCTTCAAAGAGCATTACACTTCTACAAATTAGCATATCTGTCATGTATTAAGTTAAGATCATTCAAATGATGTGGTAAAGTGTTTATCAAAAGTAAGATATAGGTCTTTGAACATAGGAATTCTATCTTTAACCTCCTGTTTCGGTAAATCATAATTTCAATAGGCGGCCAATATAAACTGCGTTCTCACACTTTAAAGGAATTTATTGCATAAATCTATCGGCAATATATAATTAAATATCCCTAAATAGACGTACCAGAGGTTTTCATGGTCAC
Source organism: Ophioderma brevispina (assembly GCA_023653785.1). Lineage (NCBI taxonomy): Eukaryota > Metazoa > Echinodermata > Ophiuroidea > Amphilepidida > Ophiodermatidae > Ophioderma > Ophioderma brevispina. Next base: position 22,502 of record JAMKCH010085754.1, on the reverse strand, counting down.
TTGGAGTATCCTTGCGAAACAAGCCAGATTATTCCGACAAATGTCACGACTGTACAACAATCATGGAGCTGGCCATTTTTATTCCCTGTGCTATAATTTACAACGCCGTACGCAATATCCGAAACAGAAGCCAGCAAGATTATCACGGTGGCTTCTGTTTCAAAGAACATCTACCAATTAACATCTGAATGTTGTTAAAAGGCCCTAAGGCATCAAAACTAGTTTGTTTGGTTAATACTGGGGTGCACGGAAACAAGCCTACTGCCCAGCTAATAGCTGGTTGTGAACCGAAAAATTAATTCACCCCACAGGTGTCTGAGCCCCGACAGAAAGAACAGACATGCAACGGCGACAGAACGGGTTGGGTAGGGCCATAATCTTCTCACTTTTGAATAGTGAGGTGCGTCTATTATAAACGTTTACCTTAATTCCCTTTGTACTGTCTAAACAAACGGTCCTCACCCAACTGGCTACGTGACTAAAACCTACTCGAAGGGTGATGGCCCTAGCCAGTACCAGGAGGAAAACAAGACGGGAATTCCGGAAGCGCGAAGCATTTGATTTTGTGGAAGTTCATTATTATTGGTTCGACAAAATGGAGCACATTTTCGCAGACTTTCTCATAACATCCAAACCAAACATAATTTAGCCATAATGTAAATGAAGCAATGTAGCTTCTTCAGATCCCAAAATTTTTGCACTTCCGGTACAAGTGGCTTCTTGGCAACGAGGTATGGCGATCGGACCAATGTATTAGGTATGTTCCATAAAATTAATAATAGGCCTAAATGAAAGTTAGTAAACGGAGATTTTGAGGCATCCATGTAAGGTGTCATATCGTGATTCCATATAGATCAGACACTCAAAGATTTCTTACCTGTAATCGTGGTACAGAAATGTTTTTAAAAGTGAAAACTAAGGTGTTTTAATATGTTTATATTTCACGTCAAAAACCATGGGCCTGAATTCCTATTTGCTTCTAACTAAATTAGAAATTACATTTTTGTACAAAAGAAAGGTGTTTTTATATGTTTATATTTCAATGTAAAACATGGGATGAATTTCCTATTTGCTTCTATACGAAATTAGAAATTTAACAATTTTTGTACCAAAGAAATAATTCTCAGCTTAATCCTTTCAGATGGACACATTTTTGAAAGCTTTACACCAATGCAAAAATCAGAATTTTCACATTTTTAGGGACAAATATTAATTGAAATCTCTCGTTGCACCTTTAATAAATGAATGGATAAATATGATTATGGTTATTTTAAATTTCATACTCCAAAAACAAGATAAACGATACCACACACTGCACACATGAACACAACACACTGGCACACACGGACTACACGTAGTAATACTACTGAAATCGATGAGATGTCCACCGAATGAGATGTGCAGAAGATGAGATATCCATCGGATGAAATGTCTTCGCTTCCGAAGTGTCCAGCATTTGTGCCAAATACGTAAACATTACAGCATGATTTCGCCTGGCGATCCTCGCTTATAAAATGATCATTAGACATCCAAGAACATCGTCAGGTATGTGTTTTGTTCAGAAAGTTTACCCTTGCAAAGATAAAATGGAATCAATTTTCCAATATGCCGGTATGAATCGCTAAGACGAGTGTGATGTTTTTTATCACAGTAATATTGCACAGTTCTATTATTTTTTATTAATACCCGGGTATTAATTAGGAACTTTGACCTTGGTAGGTCCGAACCAGGGTCCACCACACTGATCTCTACACACTGGATAGGTTATCGCCGCTCGAACGTGAGGACACCGGAAATTGCTCGGCGGCCCTTTTGCTCTACCCAAGAACCCGGTCGTGCACGTACAAAGGAATAGGGAAACTACGGAAAAGGGACAGAATTAGGCGATTAATTGCGCGTATGTCAAGGTTTGTCAATTATTGGTTTGATTTTCGAGTATGGGTGGGTATGTTCGAACAAAATATGATTCAAAATGTTTTAAAAAGTTTTTAAAATGCCATATTTCAGGTTTTCAGCTCACAGACACAATAATTCATGCAGTATACTATACTCGATTCGCGCTGATATAGGAGATGGGGAAACGTTTGGGTCATATCCATAGGTGAAATAGGGCAGAAGCATTTTTTTAATCTAGCCAAAGAAATGGCTTCGCTGCCTCCTACTACAATAGAAAGTGACTTCAAAGGAAAGGGCACGTACAAAACTTTAATTTGTTTACTGTACTTTTGAATAATTTTTTATTATAGTTTTAATACAATCGATTTATAAAACATTCACCACCATTTCATGTATAAACGTGGGTTTAGGAATTAAACGGCCCTCAATTTATCAAAATGTTTTCACATCTTCACTGTATCCTCGTGGAGCCATAGTCGAAAGATCATCTGTAGGCCTACTGAGTACTTTACAGGGGTATGTTTATACTGGTCCTTCTACACTGTTCCTAAAATGTACACTGACAAAATAATTTTCCGAATTATCTAGTCTGAAGAAGCTTAAGAAATGTAATTGAGGTGAGGTAATTACAAAGGAATAGTGTGTTTGCGTTTTTTTAAACGTGTTTAGGCCAAGGTTTTCATTCCAAATCGAACGTGCTCAAACTATCAAGAACTACGTCGTACCGTCTATGAGTGGCTATTGACTATTGTATTGGTCGTATTAGTTTAGGTAAGATGAAAGTAATGAGAGGCCCCCATATCACCTGTGTGACAGCGGAAAAATCATTTGTTACCAGATTCTGATTCCCTAGAGCACCTGACTTATACAGGTTAGTGTTTCACATTTTAACGTGCGTTACTTTTACCAGTGACTCCGCTAGTTTTACCATGCACATTCGTATTGATCGTAGAGTGGGACAGTATTAAGAACGCGCGGACTATGAGTGCTGCAAAGTTTAATTATTGTACGCCCTCACAAACAGCTCTCACCATAATAAAAAAGTACCCAGGTTGTCCCATCAGCGCGAATCGAGTATAGGTATTATACTTAGGAATATAATTCGGGACAACCTTGGGGATAGAAATTCACAACATGGAAGTTCTAGGGGGTATCAAATTCAGTGTGATTGTGACTGGTTCAATGATAAAAAATAGGAAAATGTAACCTAAACAACTGATCATCAAAATAAAAACCCGAGTGTGTTGTTTATTTTTTCTTGCAGTATTGCAAAAGTTAACTTTTGTTCTCTTGGCCTACATCGAGAATATTATTGGTAAAACGTGTACTATTTGATAATTAAATATGTCAAGCACATTATTTTTTTAGAATACACGAATAGTGCTAAAAGTGGTTTGACTTAAAAAAGAATGTTTTTTAAAGGGATTTTTTGGGATTAAATTACATAAGTGAAATATTTACAACTTAAACATTTAGGACTTTTAATTACCCCCAATTCGTTTTTAAAGACGAATAGCAAATGACCTGGTAATTAAGTAAATCGTCATTTTTGTGCTTGACAAAACTAATTCTAGTCAGTTGGTGAGTCGTAAAGTCGTCTTTAATAGTCAATTAACATTGACAAATTAAAATTAGTCAGTCATTAATTGTCATTTACAGTGTAAATTTCGAGGTAATGAAAAATATTTTTGAACATGAAACTAGTTAAAATATTTATGAATGATAAACAAATGATTTGCTATGGACTGATTTTTAATTAGTCAAAAGACACCTTTTTTTGACTAATTAAGATTCTCAGTGTATTTTAAAGACATGTATTTATGTCACCGTATTGAGAGAATGTCCACAAGGGTTAATTTTACTTGCAAATTGGTCCCACTTATTTAAAAAAAAAAACCTGAAAAATAGTATGATTTCACACAAAAATGGCTTCCCATTATAGACTCCGTTAGGGGTTATTTTCACTGCAAATTAGGTCCTGTTAGCCTTTTCGGGGTCAAGTCAGACCCCCTGGAATGAGCATGCCACAAGCACCCCCCCCCCCCCCCCCCCATCGGATAAATCCGCTTTGAAAAAAAAAAGATAATGCCTGCAGTCTATGGGGCCGTATACTGCACAAACTCATTGTTTACATCACTTGAAATAAAATTGGAAGGAGGAAAACTGAACTGTTGGTTCCCTGACCTTGGGATTTATAAGTAGCTTGACACGTTTTTGATTAAAGGTAAAATCACAAGCTATCCCTCGGCATAATTGTGACCCCAGTTCAAATGTATCCAGCGAAAGACTCATGATTTAATCTAATCTAATATTCCATGAGAGTATTATAGCATTTTAGGCACAGTAGACTGTCTTAGTAAGTGTATGCTACGAGTGACACGTTACACCCACCAGTATCCTCAAAATCGGTCGCAAAATTGCCTAGCATACATTCGTTGACTTCTACTCACGTTAATTTCAGGAAAAACGGGCAAACATACTTCATACAAATGCAAACGATTGAAGTTTTCAGATATTGACCAGAAAAGTACTCTATAAAGGCCATTACATGTATATAATCCCATAGAAACCCCGTGCAACCGAGTGAATGTTGTGGGTAGAGCAAAAGGGACGCTGTGCAACTTACGTTTCCTCACCGGGCTCGCTATCAATCGCGTGGAGACAGGCTATCCAGTGTGGGAGAGATCAGTGGTTCACACAACTTCGCTATAGTTTTGTTTTTTTTTGTTGTGTTGTATTGGTAATCGCGAAATAAGCCGTGGTCGTTGCCGATGCAAATAAATTACCGGGACAGCTGTCAACTGAGCATCAATGAGATACATCATTTCATGTTGCCGTAACGAACGAAACGAAACCCCCTCCCGAACACCGCACTACAGAGTTTCTGGCGATGGTAGGAGTTGCTCGCAGGCTCAATAAATGTGCCCTATTCCCCGATATAAACAATAATTTATATGTTTGATCCACGTACGGTGATCTGAGGACGAGATGTAGGTAAACAGTTCGAACAAATTCCTAGGGAGGAAAACACTTGTAACGGGAATCAGCCAATCAATAGCGTAATTATGTGATTGACTATTAGTGAGTGTATAGTATACAAATATTGATGCTATGAGGGGCATGGTGAAACTATAGGCCCAAGGTATTCTCGAAAAACCTGAGTGGGCATAGCGTTTAGAGATCACCGAGGGCTATCAGTTTCAACCATTTGTCCCGCCGAATAAACAAGGCAGTCATATTTGTTTATATACCCGATATATAGATTCTTGTCATCTGACTGGTTAAAAGAACATTATAAGCCAAGATTCTTTAACCGTCATAGGCCTAATATGTGGAGGCCATGGTTTAAGTAACAACAAATTTTGTGTAACTTACCGAGTTCTCCAGGATCCAACTTATAAGTGTTCCAATTAAACAATCCAAAAAAACATTATTATAACAGCAAAACGCGACCAGTAACAAGTTAAATTCCAAAATTCCACGGTTCTTCAATTCCATGTCAACATTTAAAAAGTCAGCATCATGTCTCGTAGTGATTCCGTCCGCTTGCAAAAGAAGCGTTATATCCAGGAAACACCTTGTCCGGAGACTTGTGGATCATTAAAATCCAGTGACTCTTGAATTAAGGCCATGTCTTCTGGCGATATGGATTTTTGTGCCTTTACAATACCCTTACATTACCCGTGCTGTTTCAGGGTTGATGAGAAAACATTTGAAAACTCGTGAAGAATTAGCAAAAATCTTCATGACCTCCTAGTATCAAACTACTTCCTTGTGTTGGGAAGGTGAGGTGGAGTCCAAAACGGATCCCCATCATCGACTTTTTGCTCTTTTACAAAGTGCCATTTCTGTCGGCAAAGACAAGATGCGTAGCAAGTCAATTGAACTCCGAAGTCCAGGCCACCTTTCCACGGCTGCAGATTGTCGTCACCGCTGTCAATAATCCTCGAATATCTCACGGCGTATTGGACCTGGCCGTTTGATATTAGCACTATCAGCTGCGTCTATGATTCATTTAAGACAAGCTCAAAGCGTGGCTGTGATTCAGCCATTCGTTGCCCTTGTGCGGTGTTGTGTGTACCGGCTTCTGGACCAGCACTGTGTGGTAAATGGAAACAAAAATTACCTAAAAGCGAACCGTCTGCTTCACACACAGAAAATGTGACCCCGGCGAGTTTGCGCTGTATTTATCTCTTACACCAGCTGAGCTTCAATATGTACACTCATAATACGGGAATGGATATATAGTCCGTACAGCAGTCTCTATGTGGGGAAGAGGTGTCCAGGGTTATAGGTCATGAATGAGATGCCCGCTCTCCCAGGAATAGTTCCATTTTTGTTCCTTCTGGAAGCTGTTGCATTTATGCCTCCACTTTTAACCAATGAGAAGGGGTCTATATATGAGGTATAAATCGTTATATATTAAATTGGGATAACGAATGGAATTCTTATTCCCAATCTCTCGGTTTGTCTATTATGTTCTATGAGCTTAATAGAAAAACATGTGAAGATTGAGGCATAGTCAGTGGCACATTATATTTAAATTCACAAAATAATTATTTTGATTAGAAATTTTCGAATTTTGTATGATAGCAAGGATAATCATGGTAAAATGACTTTATTAAGATATGCAATAAGAATACGAACAAAAATGAATACACTTGCACTTACTTGTACTCAATACAGTCCTCCATGAGAGTCCATGAGTATCGGAGATAGCAGACGGTAGCCATTGAAGTATATTGCACGGCGATGTCCAGAGAGCCCATCGCTTACAAACAGAGTTATCCCAAGGTGTTGGCAGCTGGAGTTGTGTTGCCAATCCATCTAATGGGTATTATAGCTGCCTCTCGGTCTGGTGCCTTTAAAATACTGTGTAAGTGATGGTTTGGAACCTGCTGTTCGGCATTCTTATGATGTGGCCGAAGTAGAGGAGTTGTTTGTTCTGGATTTTCTGGCTAATTGGAAGTGGGGGTGGGGGGGGGGGGATTTTAGTTTGTGCAGGGGTCTGGTAGCTGGTGGTCTCCCAGATAGTGGAGTTTTTGAACCTGGGCTTTCCTAGAGGACGCCCAAGTTTGACGAAGGCAGGACATATCAAAGAAAGAGTCGGTGCTCGTCCTCTTTTTGAGAACACAGGGTCTCAGATCCTTTAGGTGGCAATTGATGACGAAGGCCCTGTACAGATCACGTTGGTTTGGTGCTTGCAGAGTTTGATAATTGTCAATTCCTTGGACTCTCCCGCCGCAGTTTAAGTTCTTCGGCTGCGATGAAGTCATAGACTGCAGCCTTTCATCTTTCAGAGGTTTCAGGGTTCAGCTCCTAGGAATACGTTTTCAGCAGCGTCAAGTTGCGTGCTTAGGATGGGTGAATATGCTTCATCAGGCAGGGCCAGCCATTATTTATAGTGCAGACTTTTTCATGGCTTTGATCTTCCTCTGTTAAGGTATATCCCTCTTTTTGTCTTGATTGACTTATGCGGAGCTTTACTTCCCGGTGAAGCAAACTGATGTCTCGCAAACTTGCCTGAATTTTGTAGTCGTTTAATCTTTGTTGCACCTTCCTCGGTTCTCTATGTTTATGATTAGGAATATTAAAATCCTTGAAAGAAACGACATCCCAAGGAAAGGAAGTAACCAAATGCAAATTTAAAACATGTGCCTCTGGCATAGTCCTTGAGCTGCCCTACAGACCCGTTTACACTTGCTCCGACAGAGAATTGAAGTTGATTTGACGTTTACATAGGCATAAGATTCCCAAAAACCCTGCAAGGTGGAAAATTCCAAAACCCTGGCAAACTCTTAGTACAGCCATTTTTCAAATGGCCACCGGCGCCGTTTGAAATACCTACCATGTCAGATTTCAGGATTATCTAGCTTGAAAGGGCAAATGAGGTGTCTCGTTCACTAAAGTTCTGACATAATCTAATAATGGAAGTGGTTGGACAAACTCTAATTATAGCCAGTATATTTTCAATATGGATGTCAGCGGTTATTATAATGGTTACCAGCAGTCTATAAATATCCATGGTGAGCCTTTCGGGGTGAGCGAGCTTCGGCAGACTACATTTCCCCAAGTGGAGAGGGGTAATCGAGTTACTAACAACAGGTCACGGCGTGCACTTCGCACGTGCAATATGCATGGGGACTGCCGTGAAACCTCCCCTAAGGTGCTCTTGACAGTGACCCGGAGGAGAATAACCTACGGTCAGTGGAGGGTGCTGAGTGAAGGATTCACGTGATGCCATCCAGTACCGAAGGCCAATATAGATGATGGATAAAGTACGTCGCAAAATTTGTTTCATCATGGCGAAGGACCATATAAAAAGTAGGACGAAAAAACCTGTGCTTTCAAAAGCATTTGGGTACGGGTATTTATTATTAGGTGTATTTACGTATTGCCGTACGTGTTTAGTTTTACCCTCGGATGCCAATAAATCTGCCTTCCCCCGGAAAAATGTGTAACAATAACTCAACAGGTTTTCAAAGTGCATGCAAGGGCAGCGGGTAGGCAAGGATTCTAGTTTGAGAGGCAAATTAAGGATACCAGGTGAAGCTAGTCTGATGTTGCTAGAATATGCCAAAACAAGTTATAAAAGTAATTGCCGTAAATTCCTGTTCTGCCGGACAAGAGTACATGGGCTATGATGTTTCGTGGTAAAACGGAAAGTCTTTTTGTCTCAGTCGCGCCCTATTAAGAATCGCTCACCAGCGCGCCCCACCCCCCCCTCCCCCCCCCCCCCCCGCACACCCACACATCGGGCTGCATCCATTGCTGTACTTATAGAGAAGTGAACCTGCCGAAGTTGACAGGCAAATGGTACATCAATCACAACCTACTGGCGAGATGCATTGGTTCCCAGAACATTGGACGGTTAAAGTAAAGAAAATGAAGACTATAAAGTACAGTAGAACCTGCTTAACCAGTCAACACAGCCCTTAAATTATATAACACAACCAAATGTTATCACAATTTTCATTAATAACCCCAAATTCAATGGAAACCCGGATAACAAACTGATATGTTTTGCACGACAGATTAATGTGTTAAAAAGGTTCACGGTACAAATACTGTCAAAAAACCATCAGCAAAAAGTCAGAACTTCCTAGTCCCTTACCTGTTTCCTTGACTAATATAATGTCATTAACGAAATAAAAAGCAAAGATAAGAAATAAAAAAAGAAAAGAACCAACGAAAAGAAATATATATTAATAAATATGATATATTTATATATGCATGTAATGTATGTATGCATGTATAGGTAGACGTATTAATATATATATATATATATATATAATATATATATATATATCTATAATCTAAATATATATCTCTATATATATATATATATATATTACAGGCCTATGATATATGCATACATACCCCGACTTAATATTGGTTTTTAAAATTGTATCTAGGCCGATATCAATTCCTAAAATTTAAGAATTAAACTAAAAAATATCAATTTGGCTTAAAATAAACAATATGGAATGAAAATGGCCACCAGATTTGTATAACCATAGCCATTATACAATATTTTTGTGAAATTCAATTCAGTCTTTTGGCCAGATTTGAAAATGATAAAGGAAAAAGAATTTTCAATTTGTTCGTATCATAATGACAAGTGATTCGCATCCGAATATAGGGCACATTCTTGATTATCGGCGGCCACCTTTCGTCAAACCCGTGGCCTAACACGTATTTGTAATCGTTAAATGAATCACCATGTACATTAATGATTTTTTTTTTCGCCTATTGATCAATGAAATCGAAGCTAGGTTATCGATTTAAAAAAGTTCAAAGTCGTATTCACGGTCGTTTTGAAATCAGCGGTGCCAAATTGAATGTTTGTATATACCAATTGATGTGCATATTTGATGAAATCGTCCGGGGAAGAAACCTATAATAAACTCATATCAGGGGCTTTAATAAAGCGCCATTTCCTTCAAGGTAACAGCACTAAAGCGCATTGTTGCGTAGTTACGACTTTGTAAAATTTGTCATTTTGCAATAAAGAACACAGAATTTACCCACACAACTTTTGGTGCCTTTTTAGGGCGTCCTAAAACACTTTTGGGATGGTTAACAGTGAAAAATTCAGATGCTTCTGAGATATCCAAGCTGGCCGCCATGATGGCTGCAAATTGGTCAAAATTGAAAAAAAAGTCATATATCAGCAAAAGTAATACCAATAAACCCCAAGTAAAATAGTTAGGTATTGTTTGCACCCTCCCAAATCATTTGGTATTCCTTGTTTCGCTATAATGTTCCAAATCCAAAGATGGCGGCCAAATTACAGGACACGCATTGGAATAGGTCAGATTCGGGATATACCGCACCTTTCAGAAAATGGGTGGACACGATGTAGGGACTTAATCGAACCAGTCTGGTTAGGAAGGACCGTAATGCCATCGAAAGTATTTTATTTATACCAAGGTGGGTGTGTGTAAAACGGTGGGAAATACCCAATTTAAATATTATATCATGTACAACGGATTTTAAAGCCAATAATGCATGACTTTTTCCTCTCTGAGTTAGGACCATTTTGCTGCCCATCTTGAACTTAGTGCATTGAAACAGAACCAAGTATTGCTTTCAATTAGTGTTTATGGATAAAAACGTATCTGCTCATTATTCTTTTCTTCATCAAAATTTTGTGGATAATATTCGAGTTTCTCACCTAGTCAGTAATTTTGGAGACATCTTGGCTGCCATCTTGTATTTGAAGCATTTTATGAGCAAAACAAGACGACAAAAATGAATTTGGAGTTTGTAAAACATATACCTAAAATATTTTATTTGTGGTTTATTTTGGGGTATTACTTTACATGATATATGACCTTTTGTTTTCAATTTGACCAATTGGGCAGCAATAATGGCGCGCCATCTTGAATATTCGAGAGCAGCATCGGATTTATTTTTTCACTGTTAAATCCCAAAAGTGTTTTAGGACCTAAAGCACCTAAACAGTTGGTGTGGGAAGTTCTGTGGGGGAGGAGCACGGGGGTGTTCCATAAATACCCCAGATAAATTAAAAATATAACGGACGAAAAGAGAAAGTTCTATCGACACCCTCTTTATTTATTATTATTTACATTTTGCAAATAACGTAATCATACCTTTAACATAACTAAAATATCCACTATTCAATGATACAGCAAATGATATCATTCGGTTCTTACATTGTTCGCACATTTCAGTTACTTCCCTGATTCCAAAGAAGCCTTTGGTATTGTGTATAGGATCAACTACTAGGCATACGTTGCATTTTCTTTTAGAATTCACAACTATGTTTAACATGTTCATGGTCCTTTCAGTTGAGCTTGTGATTGAGATTATAAATTTTGACATCTTTGGGTTGAAATTGATCATTATTGTTCCAATCCCTAACTTGTCAATATTTGAATTCCAAGGTATGTATGCCATTGAACCACCTTCCTGAAGTATTCCTTAGCTTAGCTTCTTAGAAGGGATGAGCTCAGGGCTTGCAGAGCTGTCCAATACTTCAAATTGTTCATGAGCTTGGATTCGGCCCATTCACGCTGGTATTCCTAGGTAGCATCCGCACTCTGAAAGCAAAAAAAGAAGCTGCTTTACCAACAAGATCAAACTATCGGTCATGCACTTATAGTCCGGTGCTGATGCGTAAAATAATCATGCAACTGATCATCACACCGTTCTGGAGTATAAAGGGGTGAAAACGAGAGCTTTCAAGGTTCCATATTTTCGGTTCATATTATGTGATTTTCTATAGAATTATTAGATACGCCCGGGGTGTCAAACCTTTTGGGCAAGGGCCGTGTGAATCCACACCTTGCAAGCGGGCCGGAGCAACTCAATGGGGGCTGACGTTGGTTTATGAGGTGCCTACGAGAGTCTGGCAGTATGACCCCCCCATATACAAATTTTGCCGAAAAGGGGAGACATAGCTGCAGCAGAGATGCAGATTTTGGGCGTAAATTTAACACAAATTTCAATTTTTCTGAAAAATGTGACCTTTTAGCCACATTTTGAAAAAAAAATATTGACTTCAGTTTGAAAAATTCCGACTAATTCCCAAATTTTAGAAAAAAATTTGTTTTGTTCCAAGAATGTTTAGAAAAGTTAAGTTTCAGGATTGGGAAATTAAACTAATTCGAATGACATCTTTTTTAATCTTTATTTTCAGATGATTTGATAATTTTTATTTGTTTGGGTACAAAGACTCGCGGACCCGCATGCAAGCTCTTGCGGGCCGAAATGGCCCCGCAGGCCGCAGGTTGGACACCTCTTGAGGAGACGCAATAGATTTTACCTATTTTGGTTATTGGCGAGTATTTTAGTAAGTAAAAGTAAAACCGAAGTTTTAAATATCGGTTGTTGTCGGCCGCTAACGAGGGTAGCCTGAATCACCTCCCCACTAAAGCCTACTGTGTGTGAGGATTTAGTGAAATTGACGGATGCATCCTGAAGTCAATGTGCTGGATGGCCGCCGCGTAGCACTCCGAGCCGGACGCCGTGTAGGTAGGTCTTATTTTTGGTTCTACCAGAGTAACCAGATACCCTCCTCATAGGATTCTTAGAAACCCGTTTATAGGATAGATTTTAGCTTTTAATTTAAAGTTCCATAGTCAAAATGAATTAATGACATCTTCCTACAGCTTTACAGGCTAATACTATACAATCTGACAATTAATATTTGCACATTATGACACATCTATACAATGAGACCTTATTATTTAAAAAAAACAAAGATTAAAATAAAATTCAATACCACCACTTGCTAATAAAATTTCAAGCAATAATGTATAGTCTCGAAGCCTTGCAACATAACACAATAACTTTCCGTTCATATATCAATTTCTATAAATTGCTGCAAACATACAGCATTAAATCAACACTAGAATTATAGCGATTTCAAAAATAGTTGCAAGGAGTCTCACGTAATTTTAAATCTACTATAGTAATGTTTTATTACAAACTATCAATGTTTATGACGAATATAGTTTCCTTATATACAAGCCGATTACCTTTAAATGTGAACGTACTGAAAAGAAAAATGGTATAAAACTCCTGTCATTATTGAACAGCAACCCATTTATAATTACAAATAGTTCATTTATTTAGTTTAAAGTGAACTGTTCCAAAACACAACACATATAATCGTATGTCATCTCGCCATGGCTATCATTACCTTGCCATAATACGTCCTTTAGTAATATGTTAATAATAATAAGAATTGTGTTTAAGAAGAGACACGTTATTGTTCTTAAGCCCTCTTTCTGTATTATGACCGGGATCTAGACAGACATCTGTAACCACATTCTTGAGTACAAAGGTTGAGTGATAAATACAAGGTGAGGGCAAAAACAAATGGCACTGATTGTGTCCCGCCATTTTCAATTGTAAGTCAAATAATCTAACATATGGTGGTATTATCTGAACGCTTAGTGATATCTTTTATTTTCTGAAAGATGATTCACATCGTTAGGTATCGACGAGTTAAGTCCTTGGGAATCAGTAGTCGGTTTCGCGTCTGTCCACGGATTTCACATCAAAATGAACGGCATTCAGCGAAGCAAATCGGTCCAGAATAAAATAGGGTTATTTATTGACTGCACAAATAAATGTGATCTATTTAAACCCCATAAAATTCCGTCACAATTCACTCATAAATCATTGAAAAAAGATTAAATGTTCAGTTTGTGGAGGAGTTGATGAATCATACCATATGTCGATGGAACATAATATGACAAACCTTTTAGTTTTAAAGTATTTCTATTTTGTCGAGCAAAAATATGCCACTCTTGAAAAAAAAAAGTGTGCAATAAAATTACATTTATCACATGACTTTAAACCTTTAAGATATCCACTTATTTGCCATAAATCTTAGACCATACCCTTATCATAATTTTGGAGAGTTATTTTACTTAGTTGGCCGCCGTGAATTCAAATGGGAATTCGTGGGTATGGGAAAAGCTGACTACTCGATTCCAAAAGGACTGTAGATCGACCTATACTTAACGATTGGAATTATCTTGACAGCAAAATTAAAGATATGAAATAGGCTTTCCAATAATACCACAGGTTAAGATATGGATTGTAGAAATTCAAAAATGGCGGACACAAATCAGGGTAAGTATTTTTTCTCACCCAGTATGTAGACAGCCTGAGAGGAAACCCCTGAAAACGTGATTCTTAAGTGCTTCGGCTGCAAATGAATTATTAAGGAGGGGGCCTATAGGCAAAAGATTGCACGGGGTCAAATTTTTAAATTGATTCAATCGTGTTGTTGCAAAGTATACACGTTCTTGTCTAACCATAACGATTCAGAAAAGGGTTATAGTTGTAGTTTCAGAAGCATAGGGACTAAGAAAAGCAAAACATCAATTAAAGGGGTAATCATTTGATACTGCGGGTCAAATTTTAAGTTACTCAGATTTGGATACAAACGGTGCAATTATTGGTGGAAGCTCATCGGGATTACAATAAGGAAATAATTTTGAAAGTATCAAATGCTTAGTTAACAAAGTTGAGGGGAAATACAATGGACCTTGACCTTCTGTGCCTCTACATCTGTGCCCCTTTTACACTGTTCCTAAATGTACAATGACAGAGTCATACCCGAATTCTTTAGACTAAAGAAGTTTAATTTTTTTTTTTTTTTTTAAAAAAAAAAAAGGTGGCCGTGTTCCGATAGTCTTAGGGGACACCCCCCCCCCCCCCCGATTACCGGAAGTCGATCGATTTGAACAGATGAAAGGCGGTATTTTTCTCACTGTCGTCTGAAATTTGAGCCTCGGAATCCATTTCATTCCCAAGATATAAACAAAAAACCGCCGTTTAGTGGTTAACCAATTTAATAGCACAGTATGAATAAGGCTTTGCAACATGCATTATTGAGTCTACCATCAAACCGCAGTTTGTGTCACACGGTACTTGATGGGGTGTATGTGGCATGTGCCAGGCTCTCGTATCAAGTAGAGGACACGATACACATAAATCGGTACAACCACCTTAGCGACGATTTAATTTCTAAATATTTTATTCAACGTGCTTCACTCTTAAGAACTTCGTTGGGCTATCTATGAGTGGTTAAGGCTATACTGTATTGTCATATAGTTCAAGTAATGAGCAACCGACCCGTTTTTCTGTTATTGCAGAGTAACTGAATCTTTTGAAAAAAAGGAATTTCTAGACGTACAAGCATGGCATACCCAATTCATGTACAAAAAAATCAGAATCGAGAAGCCGATCTAAGAACCTCCCGTACATGGTGAGAATCTTCCTTTTATTATAGATATTTTGTATGGTACTAACTTAGCTTCCTAGGGAGAACGGGTGAATTATTGATTGAAGTTTGTGACATGTGCTTACATTTGGTATATTAAAGGTTAACACTGAAGCAATGACAGTACTACCATCTATGTTAATAAACAATTGGCTATCCCTTTATTAACAAAAATTCTTATGGCAAAAATTATATCATCGTATGGATGTTTGAACTAAAGTGGACTTGGGAGACATTCGACAGAGAGAAACATGGCCTAACTGTAGATTCAAAAGGAAAAAAGCGTTGACCGCTTTATGGGCTGCGGATTGCATTTGAAAGAAAAGCTAAAAATGTTTAATCATCGACGGGTAAAAAATTACCTAATCCCACTAATGGAGAAGAGTGTAAATGTATAATGTAGGCTATATCGTAATTTTTTAAATAAAACGGAGGAACAACCCCAACCCAATTTTGATGGCCCTCTCGAAATAAAGGGGGAAAAGCACTTTCAAATGTTAAAAATAAAAGTTTGAGCTTTCTTTTAAGATTAATATTAGTGCTGTTTATGACCAGAAGTGTATCTCTATAAGGGTAAGATGTTTTTTATGGGAGGCTCTCTTTCTCTGCACAGATTGTAATATTTGCCTGGGTGCACTGTTGTTGCTTGTGCCCAAAACCTGTATGGGAGAACGCTATAGTTATCCTCCAAAACCCAGGGAGTGCAAGGTTTTGGGGTGTCTAATAATAAATAGGGTCTGTTTTGATTTAGAGTGTATCGGTGCCGCATGGCTATAGAGCGAATAGCTCTGTAGCCATGGCCCCTATGTTCAAGGGTATTAAGTGATGAGGATACTTTTGCAGGGGAAGTTTCTGGAGTTTGAGTTCTGCACAGGTAATTTAACGGAAGCATGATTGATGTGACTTACTTCATATTTTTTTTAATTCTCATGATATTATAAGATTTTTGAACAAAGGTGGTTAGAGAGTTTTTTAATGTCACTGGGACGAGACGTGCATGTAAATGCATGTGCAGTTTCACAAATTTAACGTTTTGGGAAAATCCCACTGCCCCAATCGAGCAGATTGTTTGTCCTTAACCCCCTGTACAGAACCACTGTAGTTCCACATCTTGATTCCGATTATGCTGTGACAACAGAGATACAGAAGGCTTGCTGCTTTGCCGTATGTAGTTATAAACGGGTAACGAGATGAATAGTTTGTTCACGTGTCAGGTACAAGGTCAGTGTCAGGTATCAGATATCAGTTTGCTCTTCGGGGGGCGACCCCGATATATATAAATCGACTATGTTAAATAAAGGTCTTTACATGAACCCTATGCCAAGTGCTATATTTTTTCCAAAAGACACCGTGTATTACATGTCATACAACAGTACCAAATTACCTTTTCCCTACGATTCAAAAACCGACGTAGTTGATAATCGGTTGTTTTTTCCAATGTGGGATACGTACGTCATTTTTACCTTGATGGGTCCCCCGAAGCACAAAAGATAACCCAATCAATTGCCGTGACGTCATCAAATCTTATTTTTTCAAAACTTGGCTGTTATTCCCATAATAAAATTCTTTTTAAGATCAACATCTGTTAATTGTTCTTTATAATTAATATCATTGTCCCCGTATGAATGTGAAAAAGATGGGTCATAAGTTACAAACTGAAAACATAGTCCGCCGGCTAAATTACCCCTTACAGTGGACTGAAATGAGCAGACGGAGCCCCGTGTTAGTTTTAGCAGGCTTACGCCACTTGCGCGCGGCTGAGCTGCGGGGGTTATGCGTCTCGAAGTACAAGTAATCAATAAACTCCAACACCAGTCTCACAAGGAATGCCGGTAGTCGACTTATACGCCAGTATTTGTGATCAGTGTAAGAGATTTGTTTGTTCGTGCATCATGGCTGTGTCTAAATCGCGCGCGCATTCATGGATTAGACTGGCCTAAGCGAGTTAGGTAGTAAGGCCGCGAATTGCACGCAAGGGCATTGATTAATTTACTTTGTACTTCTAGGTTTACAGAGTATAGAAGTTTAGATCCGCTTTCAAAGGTAAGAAATAATAGGATAATGGACATACATACACCCATACATACGCCATACTCACAGAAGGACTAACTGTTCCACATAATTAGGACAATTATACCTCGGCTTAAAAGTCAGGGGACATAAAGACTTACGCTTTTTACGAGTTTTTGGTAGGTCGGTTTGCAGTGACAAAATGCGTTTTAGGAAGTCTGTGTTCCTACTTTTGACATGAGGAATCACCACCCTAGGCGCGGTCGGTAAACCGAATGGTAACTATCCTCTTCTTGTCCAATTTGCCAAGTCTTTTGAAACACATTAAAAAACTCATCAAGCGGTAGATTAATTTCTAAACCAAATAAAATTCATCGACATGCTGGAGGCCCTTGTCAACCACGATATACTTAAGAACTGGATGGATATCTACGGCAAATTTATGAGAGTAATCTTTGTGAAGCGGGTCATATGAGATAAAAAGTAGTCAATGGTAACTCGTAAGGTTATTAGCGATTTAGCTGAACACTCGTGAAGTTTACAGTATTAAGTTTGCTTTACGGAACAGTGTCAATGCTGCGATTTGTTATGAAATTTCTATTCTTCTATCGTTCTGAAATCAGTGCAACAAACATGTATGCAACTAACCTCTCCTCCATTGTCGCCTTTCCCTTCGCCTCTGCTTTGCACATCACATTCGTCGTGTTTATATGATATGCGTATTTTTAACTTAATCTTGCCTGTGCGGCGTTGTTCCTGGGATGGCAATGCTATACTACGAATTCGTTTTGTGGCAGGCCTTCGCGGTGGACCCATCAGGATGCATCGCAGTGGTTGAGCATAAGGACTTTGGTAATTGTTTTCTGTGAACCAATAAACACATTTTAGTGTCATTTTATATGAGAGATCTACAGAGTGAGTCACAATGCAGTCACTATTTACCAATCCAGAAGAAAGCGTACAAGTACGTATACGTACAAGTACGTACATACGTCATAATTCCCCACAATGCAATGCAACTTTTTAAAGAAATGCATTAGGTTTTAACATTTCACCTCGGGAGAGTTTATTTGTATACAGTTCTGAAGTTGTAATCTTCACTAGATAGAGTTTTAAAGCTTATCAACAAACTGTATGTGCGGATTTTGATATCTTTTTTTCAAATCAAAGATATTCATTAATAAAATGGATATGACGTCATCAGTAACATTTTTTTTCAATAATTAAATTTCGACACGTGAAATCAAAATTTTGACTCATAGAATTTATTTATAATGTTGTTTGGCATCAGTTCTGAAATTTGTATCCTTTCTCATCTCAAAACTGAGAATCCCGAGAGGATTTTGTAAAATTCTTTTGTATTTCTTTATAATTTGGTGACGTATGTACCTACTTGTACGTATACGTACAAGTACGCTATCTTCTGCACTGTTTACTATTAAAAAAAAACATTGATGCTCTCTATACTTTCTACAGGCTTTATCACTCATAACAATCATTTGAAAAATAAACTTAATCGATGCAGACTTGAATGAAACATGCCATGCGAAGAACCAAACATCGGTGACAACCTATTGAAGTAGAAAAATGCATAAGTTTGTCTTCATTTGTAGAACAAAATATGTCACATCTTTTTTTTTTTTTAAAAGTGTTCGAAATAAATCTTACCATTATCATTGGCTTTTACAAAATGGAATTAACTTAAACATGGTCATACCCCTATCATCATTTGGACACTGTTATACACTGTTAAAAATTTCCGTAAATTAAGAAAACAGATTTTCCGTAAATTTATGGAAAATCTGTTTTAGAAAACAATAAAAATAAAAAACAAAAAACATACAAAATGTTAATTTTACGGAAATATTTCAAAAATTTCTGGCAGCAAAAATTACGGAAAAATTCTGTTAAAATACACATTTTTTCCATAATATGAGACAAATTTCTGTAAAATTACTGTCAAAGTTCCGTTAATTGACAGAAATTTCTGTAAATTTACCCTAAAATGTCTGGAAATTCTGCTGCCAGAAATTTCCGTAAATTTACGGAATTTTTTTTAACAGTATCCTTGTGATTTAAAATATTATTTTATTTCTCTATTTTTCTCGAGAAAAGATTTCTCAGAGATAAAGTACTTAATTTTATCATGCAAGAGAAAGATGGAATTCCCCTTGTGCTATAATGGTGCCAGGTGTTGTTTATAGAAACGCTACTATTATAGATTGCGGATTTTCCAAGCTATGTTGTAAAACAAAGATTGAAAAATAGGTAGTTTCCCATGATGTCATGATGATGCAATGCATATGATGTCATTTGTGTGAGATCCAATTGGATGATGTAATATGAGGTAATGCCTATTTTAGGGACTGGAAAATACTAGTTGTGAAATAGAATATATACGGAGATTTTGACAGATATCTTAGCCGAGGAATGATCTATAGAAATGGTAGATCGTTCAGTACCAGTGCTGATTTTTTTGATACCACGGAGGCTTGCAACTAACTTGTCTGCTGTCGTCATTTCAAATCAAACCCCAGCTTCAGTTTTGAATCAATAAGGAATCCATTTTGTGGTCCTAAATGGACATTTGCGACTTTACGGTGGTAACACTTGGATTATTGTACTGGCGGAATATAAGTCTCGTCGAGGGACAACCCCGGCGTCTAGACTTGTTGGACAACGCAATCTTCAGGACGGCTCCAAAAAAGGAACTTAAAGGGCTGGACCCGATAGAATCGTTCCGAAATTTTTCTTGAAACTCGGTTGAACAAACTTCCATCGATGGTAACCATAATCCAAATAAAAAAAGGGGTCACCGACCCCATCGTTTTTCATATAATATTTGATTCAAAATACCTAGTTTTTGCCTGTTTTGATCAAAAATTTGTACACCCCCTATGGAAATTTGATTTTTACGACAGACATTTTTAATTATACAAAAAATGTCCGCTCGAAAATTTTTGTGGAATGTAATAAAAGTTGCGCCCACTAGAAGCTTCCGATTAAGAAAGAAAAAAAATGGGGTCACGGAAACATACTTTTTCAATAAGTAACAATAAAGATTTTTTAGGGTTCAAAATAGTGAAAAAACTGTCTATGCGACATTATTTAAAGGGCGGCACACGCAACATCGGTTACGCGATGTCAAAGCTTTCTATATACTCTCGCGCGAAGATTGTATTAGAATACGCATTTCATAAGTACGACCAATATCCTATTTAGGCCCTACTCCGGATAATAATATTGCTTAAAATGAAGAAGGGACCATTCTCTGAAAATTGAAAAAATGAAAATGCACCCCCCAAAACGTAAAAAACACGAATGTATGCCGCCAACACGGCATCGTTATTTACTGTTAAAGTTATGGAAGTTTCGAGTATTTTTACTGGCAACTCTGCAAACACAAAATAGGGCATATACAAAAATCGTTGTATTGTGCTGTAAAATGCACCGACGTGTAATTTTTAGAGCGCAAGAAAGTAACTCTCTCAATTCCAAAATAAGGAAGGGGAGGACAGTTGGAGGTATAGCGCTGAGGGGGAAGGGGTAAAACCTTTTCAGATAGGATGTGAGGCCCCGAATTCCGAACTTGAGGACATGGGACCTGATTCATTATTTTCATTTATGCCCTTAGGACTTAGTGAAATTTCGAGAATTGGCAGGCCGCAGGCACAAAATTTTGGCTTAAAATGTAACGTCTTAGGTAAACAGTTTTACAAAAGGGGACCTCAAGAAGGAAGTATGCATCGCTTTCTAGACATGACAGATTTTTTTCTCCATGCCACAATCATGACTTATCGCCGCGCCGTGTTTTAATAGCGGTTCTTCTACATAAAGCCCAATTGGATTGCAATTCAAAATCTAAAGGTGCATTTCATGATCCAACACCTTCATTTTGTACAGTTAACAATAGTCTATATCCCCGAGAAAAGGTAGTTCCAAATTTTAAAGTCATCCGGACGTGCCCATAGGCCACATGTTGTCATTTCTATTCGTAAACGGAAAACAGAAATTCATTCAGGTAGGTCAATTGCGCCACGTAAATTTAGCACCCATACTTAGACAATGAGATAAGAATTTCTCGGCTTTTTTGAAAGGTAATAATTTAGTAAAATTCTATCTTTGTCAATTTGAGAGGTGGTTGTGACCCACGAGCAGCTACATGTAGTTAGCAGAAACCTTGGGTTGAAAACAATAAAACCATAATTTGATTCTATTCCTACAATTAAAGTCGTCTTTTTCAAACTAAAAACAAGTTACATTTATGTCAAACCCTATACGTTTGCAAGCCTCATGGGGAAATATAAAACCTCATTCCCACTTATCACTCCAGGGTCTTGATTATGTTCTGAGCAGTTTTCTGGGATTTTTAGCGGTGCGTCACGTTCAGATCTCGCGCGTTCCATAGTTTAGACGCATGCACGGCGCAGGTGCTGATTTTACGCGCGAGTCCAATCAAAACGCCACGCAAGCATTTTTGTTGGAAAATCCAACTTGGAACAGTGGATATTGATCTAGTGCGCGGAACGTCTCAACGGTCCTAGCTCCTTAAAGGGGGGAAGATCGTGATCCACAGCCTCGCCCCCCCCCCCGAGTAACCTAAAAAAAGTTGAGATTTTTATATCATCTGAACCGTTGGGCTAAAGATGTAGTGTGACCCAATCGACGTGCAAAGTCGATCCTCCTGCAGAATTACTGTTACAGTGGTCTATTGAGATTGCGATACGAACCATTTGATCATACACCAAAACGCACGATTCAGATCAACTTAAATTTTGTGGAATAAGCTTTTCCAAGGATATCTAGCAAACATGAAAAAACAGAAGGGGTTAGAATCACAACACCCGAAATGCACCTTTAAAGCTGAAGACGATTCCAGTGGATCAATATACCGTGGATTATATGACGTAGCATGTTTTCATTTTGGAGACTTCACTGCTGAGGACAAAGTCACGTTGAACTGCACGTTTCCTTGATTCTGGGAACATTATCACCACATCTAAGTGGACCTTATGAACGACTTTGACTTAGGACATGAGAGTATCGTCATAGCCATGTAATTGAGTTTGGAACATTTCCCATCTTAAACAATCAATTTGAAAAATCATAATAATATCGTGTTCTTATATAAAATTCAGATCATTCACGCACAAGAAGTCATTTTGCTTGTACAGGGTATTCTGACTTGGCGTCCATGAGGCCGTCTTAAATATGGCAAGCCACAGACGTCATTAAAGGCAGTTTTGCGACGCCGTATGTCGATTTTTGCGACCCCGTGTGTAGAGTTTTGTATGTGGTCGAGTTTGGCGACACGTGTTCGAGTTTTGCG
>JAMKCH010085753.1:0-73431 GCA_023653785.1 Ophioderma brevispina | reverse complement strand
TTTCCCACGTTGCTACATCACTTCGTTCTGCAATCATAATTCACATATGTCTTTAAACAAGTTGTTCATTAACGGTATTTGACTTTATGCAAAACCATACTGGGGGTACCTACCTCAACTTTGTCGATCTCAAAATCCCTCCAAATGTACGGTATATCCCTGTTTTTACACCCAACACAACTTGAGATCCTATATAAGCGCTGACAATAATGGTAACAAAACTTAAAGAATTAGAAATTAAATTTGAAGAAATTGTGACTACAATCACTCTGACAACTCCAGTGCATTAGCCCGGAGCTCAGCAGACATTTGTAACACAAATACAAAAGGTTTGAGTGATTAAATATGTAGACATACTGACAGGAAACCCCTGAAACATAATTAAGTGCAGCAAATGGTGCCTTAAGGATAGGGGGCCAAGACCAGTTGTACAGGGGTCAGATGTTTAATTGATTCAATCAGGTTCAAACGTATACCATGTCATTTGTCTTACCATAATACGGAGTCAGGAAGGAATAGTTTTGTTACTATCCCAACGTAGGGAAAATGCTAAAAACAGCAAAAATCAATAAAAAGGCAATTTCAGTTGTACAGGGTCAATTTTAAGTTTTCTTCTCTGATTGGATAAAAAATTGGTGCAAATTATTGGTGGAGCTCATAGGATCAAATGACAGGAATGTTTTGATTGGTCTCAAATGCTTGCTTAAGAAACTAGGGGGGAAACAAGGTTAAGCACAATTGAATGCAATGGACGTTGACCTTCTCTGCCCCCTGCATCGGTAACTAATGCATTTAGACAGTCAAAACTATTCCTTATACTTTAATCTATGAACTCCATAATAATTTTCCACCATTTTTTATCAAATCAGATCAGCTTAAATTGACCTTACCACGGGAATTGACCCTTTTTTATTGATTTATTGCTGTTTTTATCCTATAACTCTTAAACTTTACTTGTAGATAGTACCAAACAACCTTTCCTGAATCCTTGTGGTTAGACAAATAACATGGTATACTTTTCAACATGATTACAATCAATTTTAAACTTTGACCCCTGTACAAACTTGGGTCTTGGCCCCCCTCTCCTTAAGCACCATTTGCTGCACTTAAAGAATCATTTTTTAGGTGTCCCGTCGAGTCTGTCCGACATATGTAATCACTCAAACCTTTTGTACTTGAGATGTGTTACAATTTCTGTTAGCTTCCGGGTTACTGAATGAATCCATATTGACAAGGAAACCAGAGGTCATGCATACGTCACATGGGTCCAAACACTTGTTCGTTGTTTTACCAACAAGGATTAATTTTCTCCCCTGTTTGCTCTAGTTAAGCGCCTCAGGTGGGTCCAGGCTAGCTAGTCCCTGGCCCCTCGTTTCGCACTACAAATATCACGGCTCAGTTAATAACAGTACGTGTATGGCTGTACTTATATTAGGAGGAACTGAGGGATTCAGTTAGGTACAGGCCCTAGGGTACCTTATGTGACCTTCCGGATCAAAGGTCACATTCATTCAGGCGTGGTGTGCAAAATGCGTCCTGTATGAAAATGATGGAGTTTTACTGTTTTTAGACAACTTTTTGAGGATTAACTATTTCATAAGGTATTTATTATCTAAGGAACATACCGTATATATCAACTCAATTCTGAATTGCTGTTGATATTTTGTTCTTCTGCAGTGTGCAAAGTTGGCTCTTGAAATGGCCTGCTCATGCTGGTAACAGGGAAAAGCTAACCCATATGGTTTTGCATAACTTCACATACCGTTAATGACCAGGGGTGTAAAAAAATGCAAGGTTTCCCGGGAATCAAATGGCTGCAAAGCGCCATTCCCGCCGCGTGAGCGGTGGGTGGGGGTGTATGAGGAGGGATGTGCCCCCTCAGAAGTTGGAGATTTTGTGGCAAAATCACAGAGTAATCGGCACTATTGGTGCAACATTTTTACACTCTTTGAGCGTATAAGAACTTAAGCTTAACATTTTCTGGTTAGAGGCCACAAAAGTACCGTAGTTTTATTTCAGAATTCCAGTGAAATTGCTCATGAGAATTAGTAGACTAACTTACCAATTTACACGCATGAACAGTGTTGAAAATAAGAAAAAGTCCACGGGCCATTGGGCCCTTGCTCTCAAATCTTTAGGGGCCCTCCTCCTCATTTTTCATGGGCCCGAACAAAATAACCTCATTTTAATTTTCTATCTGTTAACAGAACAGGGATTTTTGTTGTAGGAATGGGAATGATGGGTTCCCTTGTTAATAAGTCTCAATATTACTTGGTTTAGCAAGTTAGAGCAAAATAATAAACTTGCGAAAACATTGACCAACCGGCATCGTTGTTTAGGAAATTGTAACTTAGTCACATCCCAATGGGTTGGTGCAGCGTATCTTCCTTCGCCTTTCACCACTGAATTCCAACTTAATAGCCATGATAACATTTGCTGCTCCAACCTCCAGTCCATCCCCCGTAAAGCCCCACCACCCCACCCTGCCAATCTAATCTTTTCTTTTTGGGAATAGACTAGAATAGACATTATATGATCGAGTAAACCCGCTGGGCCGGGGCCTACTCTGGCCAGAATAGGAAATTCGACCCAATTTCATCACGCAATTATCAAAATTCTCTGCAACGGAAATACGTTATCTTCACATGTATTAAGTTTTTTCATATTGCAGATTCGGAAACTTCCGGCTTCGGAAGACCTGAAAATCGCTCTTGCTTGATCAATCACTTAAACAGCACTCTACTTTCATTCACAAGACAGCCAAATTAATACGTGCTGCTGGATATGACTTAGTTTTTAATCAGATCAGCTTTTTAACTAATTTTGTGAGCTTTAAAAATCATTGACCAAAGTAACATGTTCCTCTGTTGTTGCCCCGTGTTGGGGGCATGATGTGGCCTGTTGTTGTCCAAAAAAATGCCCTATACATAGAAGTCCCCTCTGTGAGGTTGTGTATCACGCCTATACGGTGACACCTGTTAGAACTATCGAAGATGCGTCCTTTAATACCGAGCTATTTAGCCCTCTTTCACAAAACGAATGAAGTTTTGCGATTCTGTACCAATGAGTTTATTAGATAAATGCTGACTATCCGCGTGTTCGATTGTGCCACAAACATAATCAACTTGCATTAAGCTTTATAGCTTCAGATGCGAAATGTCATTTGATTTTACAGATCAAGCGCTTCGCTTTTTGCCCGTGTTTTGTCGGGCGTATTAATTTTGTTATTGTGACAAAGTTAGTTTGATCATCAGATAGGGTACAATTAATGATAATTTTTGACAAAGTAACCATAATTTTTTTCACATGCCAAACGTGCCCTTAGTTCAGTTTTTCAGCGGCCCGCATTGATTTTCAGGGGCTACAGGCCCGAGGGCCCGCCTTATTTTTAACACTGCCGCATGAAACAATCCATTTAATAAAGTAATCCATAGGCCATAGTAGCATGTTCCCATTTCGACATCCCAGACAACACTGTCAGCATTTCGCCAGTTACTTTACCGCGCATGTTTGTGCGTGTACTATGTTTCTCCAGATCAGATTTCATCATTAGAAACCCATGGGGTTACAAACCAGCCCTGGGACAGGTAGTACTGTTTACCAGGCTACCAGTAGCAGTCACGCAAAAAACCATACTTGGCTTCAAATTATTAGATCAATTTTGAATCGTATATTCTTTTATATGCAATTTTCTATCTTGCAGGGCATGTTTGTGTAAAAAAAATTCAAATCAAATAAAAAATGAAAATGGTATAAAAAATGTTTAAAATGTTATTCAAATTGGAGCCATTTTTTCACAGGCAGTCAGTCACCCAGGAAGAAAAAATGTCATACAACACGACCTTTGTAAATACTACTTTGCAAGATATAAAAAAACACTAATGGTTTTTGTCTCCTTTTGTGCAATCCCGGTACAACACAATTTCAATTTATCCTGGAGTTTGATTTTAAATGAGCGCCGCTGAATGTACCCTTAAAAACATCATTTTAAGTTAAGTTTAGTGTTTATATTACTGTTCAGATACAAAATAACAATACTGATAGCCATAGCCATTGCAACCTCTGTCGCACACTCGTATACCTACCTGAATTTCAAAACTTTACCTTTGAAACTGACATCTTTTCATGTGTGGACGGGCATCAAGCTAGGGGTTATTTTGGAAGCATTTTTTAAAATGTTATTTTTTTTATGATTGGTAAGTTGAAGGTGAGCTTCAAAAACCATTAATGGCCTTGATATCATCTTGTTTATCTTTAAAAACTACCAATCTTCTACATTGAGAGAAATTTAATACACTTGTGGCGTTGTTGCGTTAATAGTCGTGTAGTAAAACCAAAGTTTTAAATCCGGTTGGTCCCCCGCAACCCGGGGTGGCCGGATTCACCTCCACATTCGTAGCAATCATCCTTCTCCCCCTTCCACTTCGCCCTGATTCAATTAATGCTCCCCCATCCACTCAACCACCCTCCTTACTCTCCTCCTCCTCCACTTGCTTCCTCCATGTCCTCTTTGGTCGCCCCCTCTTCTCAAACCACCCACCTCAAACTCAAAAGCCCTTTTTAAACATGCTCCTCATCCTTCCTCAGCACGTGCCCATACCATCTTCCATTTCCACCCATTTCCTCCTTCGCCAGGCGGTCAGAGCCGCCTCTCTTCAACCCACAGCTGCATCAATCCTCAGTCTTCTTCTTCCTATCCATCATGTTATTTATCCCGCAGTTTAATAAACATTAATTATATAATATTGGATGCTGAGGTTGATAATACTACAAATATTGACTGCTATGAGGGCATGGTTGAAACTATAGGCCCAAGGTGATCTCGAACATACTGTGCCCCGAGCGTAAGCCGTAGGCATAGTGATTTCTAGTCACCGAGGGCCTATAGTTTCAACCATGCTCCGATTAAAAAGGCCGTCAATAGTTGTTTTATATAACCGAATATATAGATTCTTGTCAACTGATTGGTTAAAAGGACATTCTATTTCTAAGCCAGGATGCTAACACAGCCGATAATATTATCAATGTATCATGTGTAGGCATGGCAGGCACATGCATGGTTTCGAACATTTTTGTGTAACTAGGGTCCAAAACTTATGAAACTTAGCATCAACCCTTTCGTGTGTTCCTGAGTGATGTTGGAGTCCAAAACGGAGTCACCGTCATCGACTTCTTGCCATTTTTTTGTCGGCACGATGCGTACAACTCCGATTCAAGCAACGTTTTACACGGCCTGCAGATGGCTTGTTTATCGGTTCAAATTATAATCCTTGAATCTCTTCACGGTGTATTTTACCTGCCGTTTTGGTATTAGCCCTATGAGCTTCATCTCCTGATTCACTTTCCGATCTCTACAAACTTGCTCATAGCATGAATACAGGTCCCGCGATTCAGCCATTTCCTGACCAAGCCTCATCAGACTTGCAGCTACATTTTGTTTTACTCCGTCTGTTCAGTTCGGCTCAGACTCATGCTGGTTCGGCATTCCGTCAAATGCAAAATGGCAATTTCTTACACCAGCTTCAATATGTACACTCATAATACGGATGGATATATAGTCCGTACCGCGTCGCTATGTTGGGAAGAGGTGTCCCAGGTTATAGGTTCATGAAGGGAGATGCCCCGCTCCCAGGGAATAGTTCAGTTTTGGTTCAATTCTTGAAGCTAGTTGATTTATGCCTCCACTTTTAACCAATCAGATGACAGGGACTAATATGAGGTAAAACAGAAATATTGCCTGAGCCTAGATCAGATATCGGGTGAGTCGAAGATGAGCCCTGTAATATTTTCTTGGCGAGGTGCTATTTTCTGTTTTCAACTGAAAATCATCCAATTTAATTATTAGTAAGAAGAAGCTGATTTGACACATAGTTTTAAAAGTTCTTCAAACTAATATCAACAGAGTATTGCTTTACAGTTTTCCCAATAATTTTTGCATAATTGTGGCAGTGGTGGACGGTAGCATGCACTCGACTGCAGTATTGTACCAGACAGAAGCTTCAGATGCATAAATACTTTGGTTCTGGTCTTGATATAAATGTTTCTTATACAAATCCACCCAAATACAGAGTATAAAAAGGAAGAAAACCCCAGCTTTCACAGCAGTAATTTACAATTCAGATACATTTCAAATCATTTCATGTCCAATATGTTATGAAGAAAAAACAAAAGTCCAAAAAAGGGGCAAAAAATAATCATCTAACTTATGACAAATTCTGTAATCAAAACTAGGACTTTACCAGCTAGAGCTAGTGAACTCAGAAATCAGTGATATACATTTATGATAAATGTGTAATTGCAAGGAGCCTACAGATGGTAATGATCCATGAGTAATACTGATAAACACAATTCTTCAGGAAATAAAGAGCAGGTGAATTTGACAATATATCTTGCTTTCTTGTTTCCTTGGTTATGACATGTGTGGCCATTAGACCGTCCCCGGGGGTGTTTTAGGGTTCTGGTGTACTTACTCTATCCCTTTATTGCATGTTAAAAACACCTTGGTAACCATCAGCTTGATAGTTCAGTCCTGAGTCAAGATGAAGGTCGGGCCGGTTAAGTGAGTGTATACGTTTGCGATGGCAACAGAGTTTGATGTGCAAAAAGAACATGTGTGTTTATTATAAATATTTTACAAGAAAATTATGCTAGAGTATTTTATAATCAGTATTAGATATATTTTATTTATAAATATTATAGGATGTAGAGTTTTTTGGGTAAAGGCTTGTCTGTTTAGGTGTTCTCTCATAATGCCAAAATACTGATGACAAGGTCTTGTTTCTGGGATATTTTTGAATCCCAAAACTTTTCCACAGGATATAGCAACAACAACAACAACAAGGAGCAATAAAAACAAAAACTACAACCAGGTTGTAGTAGCACATTTGTAGTGGTGGGTGTTTATTTAGGAAAATGGACATTATAATGTTAGCCTTAAAGGTCGCTTTGTTCTGATTTTTGTCTATCGTGTCGAACTTGATACCGAGAGCCTGACACTGGTACACACTGACCATCAAGTATCGTGGGAAATAACCTTGCGGTTTTTACGATAGACGTGATATTGCATAGTGCAACGCCCTATTCACTACTGTGCTAATATTGATGGTTAACCGTTAAAACGGAGTTTTTGAATCTGTATCTTGAGAAAGAAACAGGATTTGAAAGCTGAATTCAGGAAACAATGATACAAGGAGGGTGACAAAAGTGACGTCAGCAATTTTAGGCCTATTTCAGTTTGCCTAATTATTTATACGATTTAGAACGTGCTGTACATGCTCAATTGTATAATATCTCACTTATAACAATATTCTAAAATCCTGTCAATCAGGTTTCAGAAGGGAGTTCACAGCATATACTGCTCTTTTAGGATGTAACAGAAAATTCTTAATAATATGAATGACGGTAAAGTGACTGCTTCTATTTTCTGGGATTTAAAAGAAGGCTTTGATACCGTAAACCATGACCGTCTCATTAAAAAACTTGAGTCCTACGGTATCAACAGCAATGCCTTAAATTGGTTCAAATCGATCCAGTGATAGATCTCAGCCTCAATATTAATTCCCTTTTCTGATGTTAAGAGTATAGATATTGGTGTTCCTCTATCTATCTACGGCCGGCAGCCGAGATGTGTTCACCATGTAGCGCCAAAGGTCCCGTGGGTCTAGGTTGGGGATGTCAGTGATTGCTGGAGGTCTCGAGCAATCAAATCAATTTAGTTAAAGGGGCGACGACCCTGTTTTGGCATGGTAACTTCAAAACATGTGGCGTCTGAGATACTTGGGCACAAAAAAACAAACTCGGCCCCCCCCCCACCCCACACAACGAGACAGTGACCGGCAATCGTGCACGGCGGTGGCAACAGAAGATGAAATTGGAGGGATTAATTCAAGTATTTCTGTGCTTTGGTCTTTGTGATCGCGCCAGGATATGTTTTGTACTCGCATTAAGAAGCTTGGTGTTTGGGTGCCCATCCAGTATATCCTGCTAGCTCTTTCTCATGGTCCAGGTCTCCGATCCATATAACAGGATACTCTTACACAGGCTCTACAGAATTTCAGCTTGGTTGAATTGGAGAGACCAGATTGCCATAAGTGGTTGAGTTTATTGCAGGCTTCCAAGCTTGTCCTTTGCGTGACAGGAAGTCTTTTTGCTGTCGGCAACATAGTGACCCTAGATACTTGAAGTTCCGGGACCCTGTTGAGTTGGCTTACCATCTGCTGTGCAGATAGGTTAATGATCGTCTTCCTTCATTGACAGTATATTATTCAGTCTTTTTGAATTTAGAGGTAGGCCGAATTTGTCTGCAGCCTTCCAAGTGATGTGAGTAGATCTTGTGCAACCACATATCAGATCAGCTGTTAGAGCTGATCATCTGAGTAGCAGGTCTGTGAGATGCTGACCATGTGACGTTGGAACGATTGGGTTTGTGGTGAGTCCTTGTCTATCATTGTCAGGGACTCTGTCTGAGGATGTAATCACCCACGACACAAATAGATAGGGAGCAAGAGTATATCCTTGGAGGTTCCAGTAGTTGTTAGGAACCCTTTGTGGGCCCATCATGGTCTGCAAAAAGCTATATTGGTTATCATACATGATGCCAATTGCCTTGACAGTCTATCTGGGACCCGTAGTTGGCGAGAAATATGCAGCCTTACATCCCCTGTTAAAACACTGTCAAAGCCTTGGGAAAACTCTACGAACCCAATTGAAGCTTTTCTCTTGGAAATTCTCAACTCTTCTATGATCCTTCTGAGGGCAAGTATCTGAGGTAGTGTTGATCTGCCTTTGAGAAAAACCGTTCTGGTTCAGCCTGAGATGGGAGCTATGTGAGGAGTGATTCTGTATGTTGAGCAGCATGGAGTGGTAGATCTTAGAGGCCCGGGTGTGACCAGTGTAATTCCTCTGTAGTTTTGGGGTTGTGGGACGATCGCCTTTCTTTGGTGAGAATGATGAAAGGATGTTGTAAAGCAGGCTGGTTGTTTCCCATGTAGGGCGTTATTACAAAATTTCTAACGTGATCATGGATAGTGGATTCTTCCAGACGGACTGCAGGAATGTTGTCGGGACCAGGTGTCTGGTTGTTCTCAGTTTCTTCAGGCAGATCTGAAGCTCATCCATAGTGAAAGGTCCAGTATGTATGGGAAGGGTGTCTGCTAGTTTGTGATTGAAGAAAGGTTAATCAAGGTTAGTGTTATCTGAACTGGCTTGACAAGTAGAGAACGAAGTGCGAAACCATGGTCAAGCGCTTTCAGTTGTTTCACATGGATTCTATAGGTGGAGTAGCCTTCTTATCGGTCATCTCCCTCAAGGCTCCCAGGCAGCACAGTGGCTGTTTTCAAGATGTAGGGCGTCCAGGTTCAATATTAGGCCCATTATTATTCATAATTTTTGTTAATTCTTTACTAACTCTCTGTAAATATACCTGTTAGTGTGTGATGTATGCATACGATACAAACTCTTTTAATCAGTTCGTCTGATCCCTAATTTTCTGCAGATGACTTAAATGCAAACTTACACATATTCTGCTGGTTTTCAGTCTAACAATTACATTAAACATAACAAATACTAAACTGGTGCTGTTGGCACTAAGGATATCTAAAGCAATTTTTAAAAAACAATAAACACTTGTATAGTGATACTCGAGAATTGAAGAGTTGAAAAATATAAGTACTAGGAGTAACATTTGATCCTAACTTATCATGGCATGAACATGTAATTATTTTATCTTCTAATAGCTCCAAGCGCAAGGGGTTTATTTATAGAGTGAAACACTATCTTCCCAGTAAGAACTGTAAATATGCTTGCTCAAAGGCCCTGGTCTTTTCCATACTTTGACTGCTGCAGTTCTGTTTGGTCTAATTTGAAGTGTTTTATGTAAGTAATGATCTTCAGATCTACAAAATAGACTTTGCTCCGTATCTAATCTTACTTTCTTTCTTCTTCTCGCAGATATTAGAACTTCAGTGGACAGAATTTTGAAAGAGCTGACTGGGTTGACTTAACTGGTATATGGGAACTCCAATTAATTAATGTCTCAGGCAAACGGCTCCAACTTATATTTTCTTCAAAGTTTGTTTTTCACTCCACTCATTGACCTGGATTCAATGACACTAGAAGTCAATCTCATAATAGTTTGTTGTTCCAACTTTGAAAACACTTCTCTGAAAAAAAACCTTCCATTATAGAGCCACAACTTAATGGAACAGCTTTCTCCTGATCTTCGTCGTACAGGTTTACTTCCATGAGTTTAAATGAACTTAAAAGTGCTAATTGGCCTTGTAATTGTTACTTCTATAACTATCATGCCTTTGCATAATTAATGATTCATTTTTATGTAATAGTATATTTAACCTCTTTGTAGATTAAGTTTTTCAGGATATCCTGGGAGATCAGTACTCTTTGTATTGAAGGAATTTCCTGAATTAATAACGACTACACAAACAATGAGAAAAGTAGGCCTTTCATCAAAACCAAAATTGATACTACTTTTACGGGTAATTCGGAAAAGAGAAGAGCTCAAAAAAGGATAGAACAAAAGAAGCGGTAATAACACGGGAAAGAAAAAAAAAAAGAAAGAAAAGAGGAAGCACACAAATGAGAGGAGAGGACGGACCAAAGGAGAAGAGGGACACGAACAAGCGAATGAGGGAAGAGAAATGGTATACTGCATAAAATGATTAAAATTGCCTAATTATTTGCTCTTGAATGGGGGCTCTAAGAGTTAAAATTAATGTTTAGTGGTGGGCTCTGAGGCTGAGGTGTTGGGCTCTGCCACCCACCACCGCCTACTGTAGCTACACCGCTGATACAACAGATAACAAAAACAACAGCTACTCGCAAACCACCACACAGTGACTACCACTAACTATGTACTGACTACCAACTCCGCCCTACCATCTTTAACAAAATTGGAAAATATACAAATATATAATACAGCCTTTTTTCCAGTCTGGACGATCCAGCTCTTTAAATAGGCACTTCGTGATCCACAACTTCGTCCCCCGACTTACCCTCAACAAAGAAAAAATTGAGATTTCTTTATATCATCTGCACCTGTTCAGCTTTAGTAAATCACCCATTTGTACCTAATCTTATGTGCAAATTTTGGGTCGTATCTGTAAGAAATTCCCACAATTTTGGTATTTTCTTTTCTCTGTCTTTTTCTGTTCTGGTCCGTAACGGACAGAAATTATACCGCAGTGGCGTATGGTAAACAACACATGTGAAAACACAGCAATATGCTCATACACAAACCGCAAGATCCGGATGCATTCAAATTCAAGTATTTATCTTGGTACACTTTTGCTAAACTCAAAAAGTTGAGCAGCCGATTAACATCCCTCCCAAATCAGTTGTTCCACTATTCCACTATACGGGATCACATGACCATACTTATACTTTGAATGCAATCCAGATATGTACCATTTCTATTATCGGTATCCCCTGGAGACGTGAGCCATGTTAGGGGTGTCCTGTATCAATATATACACGCGGCCACTCCGTTTGAATAAATCGACACCACAATAAGTCATTTACCAACTGACTTGTGGGTATGTAATAGCTAAGAAGAAGACTAGTAAAAATTTGAATTTTCAGGAATCAAAATCCAAAATGGGCCCTCACACCCCCTCCACCCCCCGCGGCCCTGCCCCCCCCGATCCAACTCCACTCCCTCACCATAAAAAGGGAGGGAGAAAACCCTTCCCTCCACTCACTATCCCTCGCCTGAAAATCCCTAGAGCGTCCCTCCCTCCCATCCTTAAAATACCCTTCCCTGCCCCCAACTCCACCCTAATAACTAAGCCAGCGATGTGGGGTTCCTCTCGGACCCTCCCTTCAAAACCCCTTTCGCCTCGGCCCGAAGAGGGATTCCCGATCCGACGAAGTTAGAGCCTCAAATGAGAGATTAAATTCACAACAGGTCAAAAGTCCACGGTCCCTGGAGAGGAGGCATAGCCACGGAAAGAGAGAAATAAAAACAAATACGCCCTTCGCCTCCCGGTCGCCCTGCCCCCTGAATCCCAGTATGGGGATGGGGGTGTACGTCCCCACGAGACCTGGCCCATCTACCTCATCCCCTTCCCTCCTCTCGGCCGCTTGCCCCACTCCCTCCCTCGTCACACAATGTCGGCGACGGCAGATAAGAGAGGGGAAGCCCCGGTAGGAACCCGTACCGCTGGAGATGAGAGAATGCAAACACATCCCTCCCCATAACAGCCCTAGCCCCTCCCACAATCTACAATCGCCCAGTATACTTGTCAAGTGTGACTCCTCTGGCCGTCCCTCCGCTGCGTCCCAGTCCCTCCCGTCCCGGCTCATCCCGGCTGGGTCACCGCTTCCTCCCGATACCCCTTCCACCATCCCGAGACGTCACCGACTAAGCTACACGGGCGCATACCCGTCCCGATCCCTCCCCGAAAACACCATCCCAGGAGTGAGCAGAAAAATCTCCCGTAAATGCCCACTCCCCGAGGAACGCTGACGAGCGGAGATGCCTAAAGGCAGCTAAGCACGGGAAAAAGGCCAGCCCACAACCGCCAACTTAATAGGCGAAAACAAGAGGTGGAGAAGAAGGAAGTGAGGAGTCCCTAAAGAGAGTACGCAACACTCCCCATTAGTCTCTGCCTCCCTGTACCCTCCCTACCCGTCGCAGTCCCACTACAATACTAAACGATCGCAAGGCGGTCCTCTCGAAGCACAATCCGACGGAGGGGGCGGTGTCAGAAGGCTCTCCACATCCCCGCGGAAGTCACCCGCTACGCCTCCCGATAACATACAAGCAAATGAGGGGCGACTCAAAGCAAGGTGAAGGGGACTGCAAAAAAAATCCCTCACAAACCCATAACCACTCCGACAGGGCGGAGGCCCTCAGCCCTCCCCGTAAGGACAGGGGGACTCCCGGGACGGAAAGTGCCCAACGCAACAGCTAGGCACACAAATCCCCACCGCCCTCCCATCAACACCAGGTCCCTCTCGCCTTAGAAGGTCACCCTAAAATGGAGCCACTAATCTCCTCTAGAAAATGATTGCACCATTCCCCAAAGTCACCGCAGAGGCCACGCCTTGGGCTCCCTGCCCCCAAGCCACCGATCGAATGCCCGTCCCTAGGGAAGGATCCCGTAGTCGCCCCCTTGCACCCCATCCGCCACTGTACCCATGCCCCTTCATCCTCCCTTCCCCGAAAGCATACATCTTATCACCTCTCTCCATGGGCGAAGCCCTTCCCGAAACAATCATAGATACCCTGCCGCAATTATTCCCCTCCGCGTCACACCAGCCCACCCACCCTTCCCAAGTCCACCTATTTAATTTTTTTATTCCCTTTCCTTTCCTCCTTCCCGCAGCACGACAAACGGAGACCTGGGGAGCCCTTTTCCTTTTCGTTCTCAATCATCGAAAGCCGAGCCGGGGGGCGGGATAGGACTAGGCAATTACTCTACGAGGCGGTTCGCCGCGGGGGTCAAATCTTCACTCCTCTCGAAAGACCCAACGATACGCGGCATAAAATGGGGACGGGAGCAGAAGGTAGCAAAAAGCACAACCAAACGAAACCAAACGCGGAACCAACAATAACGCCAACCGCCAGAAGCTCCGCCAGCACAAGTAACAAGCAAAAGGAAACTCAAACGTAACAAAAGCCGCGTAAAAGGGACTTCAACCAAAGACAAGGAAATAACCGAACGACAAAGCACCGGCTCCAAGTCTCCCTAACTTTGCTCTTTTCGGTTTCCCTTCCCCTCTAGAGGGAAAAACTAACTTTTGCATGTCTGGTGAGGGTTAAAGGTCACATACCTAGGTCAAAGGTTATTGATAGGTCATGTGGCAAAGAATGTTTTGGTGGATCGCAAAAACAGGCCACACTGTTCTTTGAGAACCACTAATCAGCTCAGTCATTTTTTTTTTTTTTTTTTTTTTCCAACTCACATGCCAATTTTTTTAATTGCTAGTGTAAGGTCCTATCAACATCTCATATTGCTCTTCTTTGTAAAAAAATATTGATGCGTTTAGTGCAAATTACATTTTCTTAATAAGATTTTTGCATGGTCCCTGACACGATCAATGTACTACATTAAAGAATTGTTTTAATATGAAAGATATCAAACAAGGCATGTTTCTTCTGTTAGTGCGTGTTTTGACAACATTCTATGCTAGCAACCACACTAGACCACCCCCATTTCGTCACTTCTAGTCCCCCGCAGAGAATTGCCCACCCCAGACACAACCCTTTTTATTTCTCCATACCGAAATCTCCTTCCTGTCTCTTGTCTTCTGCCTAGTTACTTCCCCCACCCAAATTTTGGTAGACACTGTAGATACGACAAACAAATGATGGTCATTTGTGCATTTGATAAATTTGCTTGGCAGGAATCTCTGATTGTTCCTTAGCTATTATAAAAAAACAAAACAAAGATCCTTTTCGTTTTTCTTTTCACGAACTTCCTTTTTCAATGATTTTGATGAGTTTTTGGTAAGAACAAATGCCGTCATGTATGCAGTAAACATTTTGGGAGACCAGGAGTGTTTTAGAAGTGGCTTCCTACAAAGGGAATACTGACATAGGGCACCAAAACCAGCAGAAGTTGAGGGAAATAAAACAAAGTTGCTGACCAAAGAACGTTGTTAGAAGATTTGCAGGTAGAGAATACATTCACATGATACATTGATTATTTATATATTTTGCATACAATGGTCCTCTTTGGACTTTTTGAACATCTCATCACCACAAAGTGGACATTCTTCAAAATTTTCTTCTCTAAATTTTGGAAAAACCCCTTTTTAATGCAAAAGTTTTCAGATAAAGTAGGACATTTTGCTTTTCCCTTTCCATTTTCCCCTCTCCCTTGTCCTTCACCCCCTCCCCTCCCCTTTGTTGTGATTTTAGGGGGTGCGCCTGCCCCCCCTCCACACTCCCCCCCTGCATACTGTGTCCTGGCTTGGTAGTGTTTGTTTATCTGTCTTTTTATAAAATTTCTGTTTTTGTCCTGGGTCAAAATGTTAACAACCTAAACAATTAAATTGCCCCCTGTTTTCACATACATTCACTTAGTTGTTCATATGCCACTTGCACTTGCATGTAATGGGTCCCTTGGGTAGTGCCCCACAGTTACCACTCTTATGAGTGGGGTCAAAGGTCCTCAAGACTCATTGGTTTCATGACCAGCACAAAATGAATATCATAATTATACAAAAAAATTTGGGTGGTGATCCACATAAGTGATAAATTTTTCTTGGCCTACTTAGTTACAAATTTTCCTTGGTTAGTGTCCCCACAATTGTTTGGGTGACCCGAACCCACCCCCTCTTTTGGTGACGCTCATTCAAAAAAAAAACAAAAACCGTGACAAGAATAGGCATCCGAGACGACACAATATGTTCGTGAACGCTGTATTTTCTTAAAATGGAAATACATTATCCGTTAATTTGTTTTTGAGTTATGCTCTGTTGAACTCACCTTTGTAAATTGGGCAGAGCTAATCACGCATACACGCATCCGTAAGTATGTGCTAAAGTCTGACTCAGAGATTTCGAAATCTTCTTTTTTTGTGTAATACTGAAAAATATCAACTAGAACAAAGATAGTAACCTAAAATCACAATTCTGAAATTTGAAATGTAATCGGATTTTTCGTTTTGGATGCAGTAAACATGTTTATATTAGTATTACGTCCCATGATACTTTGTATAAAAAAAATTCCGGATCCCGGAATTTTATAAACAAAGTTGTTGATTTTTCTATTATGAAGAATTCGATTTAAGCTTAGTCATTCACACAACACAGTATTTAGTAATTGGGCAAGCATTATTCGTGCAAAAAACAAACGATTTTTTTGGAAATTAAGGCGCCCTCCTCAGGAATCCTCTAGTCGGCCTTTAACAAAAGTGGACCACCTTTAAAGGGACATAAGGAGATTTTCTGATGATACAATTTCGAAAATTTTGCACTTGACTGGTTTAGAACACCTACTGAGTTGTAATGTCACTACATAGTGGCATGCCGCTTGCTTGCTAAGTGGCATGCCACTTTGTGTACTCCGCTTGCAGGATTGAGCTATTATAGTCAGCGGCGCTATCAGCCTCAACACGTCAATCGTAGCTGGCACCGCTCCAAAGTTGAACTCAAGTCAACTCAATGCATTTTGCGCTTTGGGGAAAAGCGGCAGCCCGCGCGACAGGGAGATCAATTTAATTCGCTTGACCTTTGCCGCTTGGGTCCCGCAAGCGATTCTGACATGATTGCGTAGTGACGTCAATTTCATCATCAAAGCGGGAGCGGCCTACCACTATGTACTGACCTTTTATAGGACAAAAAGTAAGAGGAATATCAAAACTAAGATTTGAACTTGCCTTCTTTCCTAGTTGATCCAATAGGAAAAGCATGCTTGGATTTTATTTCATGCCACAACAAACAATATTTATGCGTTCACTCATGATTTTCATAGTAAACGCCGGGCGTTGCGAAGCGACCTGAGGCCAAAACAAGCGTTTACTCATGAAAATACATAGTGAACCCTGTTCATAATCATTATTTTTGCATGTTTGTACCTTAACTCCTCCAAAATCAGCTGCAAAGTCACTTTTCATGTCTATTTTTTCGTCTTCTCACTGTGAGAAAAACAGCACAATCGATGTTCAAATGAGCTTTCCATTACAGAATAGGGGTGTGCTTTCGAATGTGCACTAACATGCCAAATATTTGAAAGCATGTGTTTTGTGTTTTAAATTCAACCATATTCCGAAAATACATTTTTTTGATTAATAGCAAAAGTTATATTGGCTTATTGTATTTGAGACATAATAGTCGTCTTCAACCATGTTCATTGTACACACGTCTACCTATTTTTACATGCCTACCCAAAAATTGATCAGAAATCGATTACTGCCGGACATTAAACGTTGTTTAGGACCGCTCTCAAGCCAATACACAATGCAGAATCTCCTAATGATTTGTGAACTCTTATCCATTCATGTAAAAATCCAAAAAAAAATTATTTGCACTTTTCCTGGAAATGTCGTTGTGTCCCTTTATTAGTTCTAACAGGATTCAGAAGAAGCATCAGGGTAGGTTTACCGTAAGTGTAATTTCATACTGTGGGATCATTGGTGCTGGCGTAATCTCCTGGAAACCGTGTGTGTGATTGGATTGCTTGCAGCATGTGTCTGTCTATGTATGTGTGTCTGTAGTCATTGGCGATCTATGTATGTGACATTTAGAATAATAGTTATTGATCACAACTATGATTCATTGTCAGTACAACATGTAGCGGCAGTCCTAAGCATTATGGAAATTGATTTCTTGTTGACTAAAGTCAGAGTTTGCAGTTTATTTGAAAATGAAGGCACTTGTTCTAGAAAAATATGCCACCAAAAATTGGTTAAGTTAATATTCTCTTTAGAGCAGAAGCAGAATATCCATAGGTGTCCTTATTTATGGCAGTTCGCTCATGCCGAACTACATCTAAGGTTTTGACATCTTTAGTAGTTAGTATGGGTCCTCTACCCTCTCATCAATGCAAGGTAGTTCAAATTGTGGTGTCACTTTTTTCAATAGGGGCCAATTTAAGTGTGCACAGGGGTCAAACTTTAAATTACTCCAATCATTTTGACAGTATGTCATATTGTCCGTCTTGTCACAAGAATTAAAAAAAAAAAAATGTCTAGTTTGTACCATCTATGACCATTGGTCTTAGAGTTCTTGGGTCAAAATTGGCTCAAAGTAAAAAAGGCAAACTCATTGTCCAGGGGTCACAATGAAGTTAACTCGATATTTATTTTAAATGCTTGCAACTTATTGCCTGAGAATGAGACTCCCCAAAAGTAATAGTTTTGATTATATGTTAATTTACTTACCGGGCTAAAGGTCAAGAAGGTCAATGCCATTGGATCTTTGCCCAAGATCTATTTTGTCACATCGCATGATACTATGCAGTGCAGATGCTACAAACTATTCCTTATTTGACACATTAAGCTAGATGAACACTTTGTTTCATTTTTTACCAAAATTTGGAAACTTGACCTTTTTTGGGCACTTTAGCCATTTTTTACCCATAACTCTAAAACCAATGGTCATAGATGGTACAACCTATCCATTTTTGTAATCCTTATTGACTATACGGACAATATGGCATACATTTCAAACGATGGAGTAATTTAAAAGTTTGACCCCTGTGTAAACTTAAATTGGCCCCTATTGAAAAAGTGACAACACCACAGTTTTTGACACCACTACTATCCTGCATTGATGTAGGGGAGTCCATAACTAACTACCCAAAGGTGTCAAAGCTTAGATTAGTGATACATGTAACGATGATGTTTGACCCAAGTCCGTGCTCCCACTCTATCTTTCTTGTTTGCTCTACTCTAAAACCAGTTGAAGACTCACAAATGGCTTTGCCTGAACTTTGACCATTTTTTTGTGTTTGCCTAGCTGGGTAAACTACCCCTGCACATAAAGGTTTGTTTTTGCCGTAATCCAACCAACACTAGAAAAAAACCTTCTGCTCAAAATTTTTTTAATACAAATTAGAGCTCCTAAAAACCCAATAACTGATGACCCGACCGCAACATTATCATTACAATTTAATTTTTTTTTTACCAACACGAAATGAAAAAAACAGCAAGACAAACAAAACAACTCAAGTAAATAAAGCATGTCCTTTCCTTTTCTACCAAGATGTGCTCCACTTTACTTAGCGTTCCGATGGCACTTACGAAGCATTTGAGCTCTTATTAAAAACGGCAGTACAGGTAGTATCTACCATTCAAGATTCTCAGGCAGGCTCCATACCTGTGCCACAAATTACCAGACACTCAATGTCTAGAGGTAAATATGCAGAGGATTTCTTCCTATTCCTAATAGATATTTTGGAGGTCTGACCAATGCAGTAAGGAGACTACAAAAGGTGTCTGGATTTCCAGGATTTTAAAATCCACTTGAAACAGGATCATCTAAATAGTGCTTGTGGTGTGATTGTAGTTTTTGTGGTTTAAGTGTGCTTTCCCCTCTGATGCAAAGGGTCCTGTGCAAATCTAGGTATTTTTCAGGTACTCCAATTTGGATGTAATTTGTGTATTTCCACTCTCCTCTCCATGTTATTCATTTGGAATTGGACAAAAGAATATGCAAGCATGTGTCCTTCAAGAGAATAGTTATCAGCTAGGTCCGTGGAGAGAGTGTCCATGGTAAACCGTTAATTTTCGGAGTATCATCCGCGGCTTATACGTTTGTTTTCAAAGGCTTCAAAAGGGTGCCGCGGCTTATAAACCGGAGCGGCTTATACGGTATGTCTGAAGTGTGAACCACAAGATAAAAAAGAAAACTTAAGTTCCAGCCCTTCAAGTGTGTATCTATAGCTGATGTGACATTTGTTTGCAAGCCGATTAGTGACTGGTCTCTTTGGGTTGGCCTTGCATATAACTACACATTACTAAATTGCGCATTCCTAATTTGGTGTAGTTTGAAAAGCCCGGGCTCTAAATTCTCATTATCTGCCAGTTTTGCCAGTTGTGTTGGTTTCTACCAAAGCAGGGGGTAGGACATGCCAAGTTAACAGTAACAATACGACATCAACTTTGGCAT
The DNA here is from genome assembly GCA_023653785.1 of Ophioderma brevispina. Classification (NCBI taxonomy): domain Eukaryota; kingdom Metazoa; phylum Echinodermata; class Ophiuroidea; order Amphilepidida; family Ophiodermatidae; genus Ophioderma; species Ophioderma brevispina. Next base: position 53,856 of record JAMKCH010085753.1, on the reverse strand, counting down.
AACCCGAGTGCTAGTCCTATATTCAAAGACTTAATGGTAGGAGGGCGCTCTTACACATATCGAACGGTCACACACAGACTTGACTAAAGGCTAGGCCTGGTCATGAATATTTAAATCTAAATGACCGTTATTGGAAATTGCACTGTTTTGCAGCGAGGTTATTCCACTAACCTCGACGGATTTTGACGTCAATAATTTTTGCTTAAATTATCGTGATATTACTAAGATCGTTTGAATGAATTTTTGTCCCCGCCGAACGAAGTTCGGGAGGGGAGGGGACTATAAAATGGGCTCCGTCCGTATGTATGTCCGTATGTATGTATGTATGTATGTATGTCCGTGATAAAAATGTTAACCCTGGAACATTTGGTCATATCTTTTTTCAGGATGAGCTAGAGTAGCCTAACTTGGGTATATTGTAGGTGGGGAAACCCCCCTACTAACCATGTAATTCATACCCCCAGGGTCCTCCCCTGGGTCTGTCAGGGGGTGGGGGAAAGGTCAAGGGAAAAAGGTCCACATTACACCGAAATGTCAACATTGTGACCATATTGTGGACTAGTTATCGGGAGTTCCATGAGGGCTACGATGCTTACGATTTTGGGGGGTGGAAAGAAGCGGGTTGATGAGTTCTCCACCTTATTAGATTTTGGTGTAAAATAATTAAATTCTATTTGCAATAATTTATGAACATTTTCCCGCAAGGCTTGTGTACAGTTTTCTTCTGGAGTTCTTAAGGCTTATAATGATGTAACTAGGTGAAATGGGCCTGAGAAAGTTCTCGACCTATTAGATTTTGGCATATTCGGGCAAATTAAATATGCAATGAGCTAATTGATATGCAAAAACGTCACATGCTAGGTGGAGGGGGGAAAGTTAACCACAACCAAAGTATTAATTTATGTAGTACCCTTGTTTTCATTGAAAGGTTTCTTTTTTTAGTTTGGTGGTTACACCGTGGTCAGTCTTTTGTGGGTTGCCAGCCTGTTCACATTTCTTGAAAATGTGAAAATATGGTGTTTTGTTTGGCCCCTTTCTAAACCTCGTTTGGGTCCCCAATTAAAAATGTGGTCACATGATTTTTCAAAATAGGTTGCCAATTGATAAATTATCATTATTTTTACAAAGTTAGTAATTTTCAGGGATTTTTACATGATGAATTTTAAGATGTCTTGGTCATTTCACCAAAGGTAACAATTTTTCCGAGCTAGTGGTGGCCCAATTAAGATTGGACACCCTTTGCTATTTTAGTCCTCACTTAGTGATCGCGCTATTCGGCGGGGCCATTTTAACGCATCGCGTAAATACATTCGCCTTGTTCAGAGCTGATTTTGTAAATATCCTGGGACAAAGACTGGCATAGTAAATGCATGTAGCAGTTTCCCAAATTACCGTTGCAAATCCCAATTCCCTAATCGAGCAAGATTGTGTCCTACCCCTGTATCAAAAGTGACATCACATCACAATATCATGCCGGACTTAAAAATGGTGGCCAGTCTGTATTCCTCTTTTGTACTTCTATAGTTATATTAAAAGCCTAACTCCCCCTTTAGCATTTTTGTGTAGTGTGGTGAATGTCCACATTAGGGTATTGATCGAGGGTATACAGAGGTTAAGCTAAACATTGTAACTTATTGAGATACATTTTAAAATCAAATTACATGCATTTCCCTTCTTTTGATTTTGAAAGACTGTATAACTGCTGAAACTGCGGCAATAAAGATAAGGAAGGGCGATAGTCATTCACATATCAGCTAACTTGGTAAAAAGACTGAATTTTATCTTTCATACTTCTGCTGTTTACATCTGGTATCTCCATGATTTTCATAATATGTGAAGTTGCTAAGAATAGACAAAGGTCATCAGCATTTTAACTACCAATTATTTTATTAAAGCAATAACGCGGCACATTTTTGAAGGATTGCCTCATTTCAAAAGTTGAGATTTTGCACAGTTTGGGTTCAAGGTTAATTCAGTTAATTCTACACGAGTGTAAATATTGAAAAAAAAAAAAAAAAAAAAAACTGTTGCTTCACTCATTACTGGCAGCCACCTGGGTTTTTGTTCAGGTATCATGTACATACAGAGTGTCCCAAAAAAACTTACCCTAAAATTAACTAGTGCCCCAAATTTCAGCTCTTTAATAAAACAGTGAAAGTTCTTCATCTATAGATGATTTCTATCCTTCCTCTACCAAACCTGGCCTTGTTAGCTTAATGGTAAAGCGCCATCACTAGTCGCCAAGGATGCTGTTTTTTTCAACCCAATTGCGTGCATTGGTCATCTCCAGGGAGAGATTAATAAAATCTACATTATGCAAATTTTTATACATATTAAAAAGTATTGTTGATGAGGCTTTTCAAACAGCAAACCCCATTGAATTTGGGTCCCAAATGACTGAGTTGCTTCTAATTGAATTAAAATCTTATTACTTGTGAGCAATTAGTATTATTGAATCTCAGGGTTGTGTGATTTTTAACCATCAATGATGGGTTGTTGCGATTGAGAGGCGGGCGTTTTAATATGTCGGTTCTTGTTAGCCGAATAGTCGGACGTTTATGTCTGTTTGCGCCGAAAATTCGGCAACATGTTCTAGAGGTGGTGGGCCTTTTCTGCGTAGAAGTTATTTTTTTAACTGTTGTGACGGCAGTGAGTTTGGGGAGGTTTTCTGTTTTTTCGGGCCATCTTGGATGCCTCGCTTGTCGTCTTCTCACTGAATGCGATTGGTTTATGGGTGGCACTTGATAACCGATGGGTATTGCGTGCGAAAAATGAACGTGAGCTAACGTGGTCGTGCTACCATCTACCAAGAGCTACCAGGGCCATCTAGGTCAGGACGAGGTCAGACAGAAGGGAGTTCATTTGACTGAGTGGATTAAGTGTAAACAGACTCTGAGGATGAGGTCGCCCGAGACGTTTAGAGTAGCTGTTACTTCAAACCGAGAAGTGAAAAGTGGTTCCTCTACAACACAGCAACAAACGAATGTTGTAAAAACGTTGGCAAAGGATGAAGACAGAATTAAAAACAATTATTGTGATTTGTACCAATTCTGTAACGCCGTTTGCAATTCGATTACCGCGGCGATTTTGTAGAACCAGATAGGATAAAATGGAACAATTTTGCACAACACTGCGCAAGTGCTTGTGAATGAATTTTGTCCCGCCGAACGACGTTAGGGAGGGGACTATAAATTGGGCTCCGTCCGTATGTCCGTATGTATGTCCGTAGGTCCGTATGTATGTCGTATGTATGTTCTGTGATAAAAATGTTAACCCTGGAACTTTGCGTCATATCTTTTTTTCTGGCTGAGCTAGAGGCGGCCTAGCTGGGTATAATGTAGGTGGGGAAACCCCTGTACTAACAATTGAATTCGCATACCCCCCAGGGTCCTCCCTGGGTCTGTCCGGGGGGGGTGGGGGAAGGTCAAGGGAAAAAGGTCCACATTACCAATGTCTAAATTGTGACCATATTGTGGATATTTATTTTGGAGTTCCATGAGGGCTCGCGCTTGCTGTAACTTGGTGGAAAGAAGCGGGTGATAAGTTCTCGACCTTATTAGATTTGGTGTAAAATTGCTAACGTAAATATCTAATTTGCCGAATTTATGAAAATTTCCCGCAAGGCGTTGTACAGCTTTCTGGAGTCTGTAAGCGATAATGATCGTAACCTTGGGCTATTTCGGGCAAATTAAATATGAAATGGAGCTAATTGATATGCAAATAACAAACGTCATGCTAGGTGGAGGGGGGGAAAGTATACCACAACATTAAAGGTTATTAACATATGTAGTACCCAGTTTAATGAAAGTATTCTTTTTAGGTTGGTTGTTAAACGTGGTCAGTCTTTTGGTGCAGCTGTTTACATTTCGTGGAAAATGTGAAAACATGGTGTTTTGCCCCTTTCTAGACATCGTTTGGGTCCCCAATTTAAAATGGGGTTAAATGATTTTTTTCAAAAAATAGGGTTGCCAAATTGAATAAAATTAAATCATTTTATCTAATTATAGTGAAGTTCAGGCTTTTACATGATGATTTTAAGATTTCTTGAGTCATTTCACAAAAGGTAACATTTTTCCGAGCTAGTGGTGGCAAAAATTAAGAGTGGACCTGTGCTATTTTAGTCATCACGTAGTGATCGCGATATTCGGCGCGGACATATTTTACGCACGCGAATACGAGTTCGCCTTGTTAAGAGTGATTTTGTAATATCACGGAGACAGAGTACTGGCTTTGGTAAATGCACGTAACAAGTCCCCAAATTACCGTTCAAATCCCAATGCCCTAATCGAGCAGATTGGGTCCTACCCCCAAGTCTCAAAGTGACAGCAAATCACAAGATCATGCGCAGGGACATTAAAATGGGGGCCCAGTGAGATTCTCTTTTGTCCTTCTATAGTTATATTAAAAGCCTAACTCCCCCTTTTAGCCATTTGGGTTGTGTGGTGACCACGTGATGGGTATGATCGAAATTGTTAAGCTCAAAACATTGTAACGTTATTGAGATACAATTTTAAAATCAACATTACATGCATTTTCCATTTCTTTTGACTTTACAGAATTTATTACACTGCTGAAACTGCTGCAATAAAAGATAAGAGGCAGGGCGATCAGTCATTCACATATCAGCTCAAAATAGGTAAAAAGACTGGAATTTTATCTTTAATAATTAAACTTTGTAGTTTAATCTTTAGTCCAATTGTTTCACTACTAATTGTTGAAGTTGCTAAGAATAGACAAAGGTCATCAGCATTTAACTACAAATTAATTAATTTTATTTAAAGCAATAAACAGCCTGCCATATTTTTGGGAGTGCCTCAATTTTCAAAATTTGAGATTTTTGCACAGTTTGTTAAAGGTTAATTCAATTATTTCTGCACAGAGTGTAAATATTTGAAAACTGTTGACTTCACTCATACTTGGCAGCCACCTGGTTTTTTTTTCAGGTTCTGGTATCTAGAGAGTGTCCCAAAAACTTTACCCTAAAATACTAGTGCCCCCAATTTCAGTCTTTAAACAGTGAACTTTTCTATATATAGATGATTTCTATCCTCTTCTACCAAACCTGGCTTGTAGCTTAATTGGTAAGAGCGCATCAGTGTCCAGCCACTGGAGCATGTTTTTTTTCAACAAGTGCGTGCATTGGTCATCTCAAGGAGAGATTAATAAATGACATAATGAAATTATTATTACATATTTTATATAAAAAGTATTGTTTATAGCTTTCCCCAAAACAGCAAACCCCATTGTAATTGGTGTGTATGGTCCCAAATGACTGAGTTCTGTGTTCTAAGTGAAATTAAAATCTGTATTTACTTTTGGCAATGAATGAGTTTGAATTCAGGGTTGTGTGATTTTTTTTCATAGGGGCATGCACAACTTCTATATTTGTTGCATACAAAAATTGAATTCATACTAGTGAACAACGAATGAAGGCATGGCCCTTGTGTTCAAATCATGCATGGGGTTGGTGTTGCTAGTTGTCAGTGTCAGCATATTGACTGTTCACTATGGGATCTTAATAAACATAAAAGGGTTTAATTTCCCCGGAAGAGTAGTATTGATTTTGATATTCAGAGGAAAGTGAATTTTTTTCTCATTGTCGTCCATGAAAGTTGAGCCTCAAATCCATGTAATTCCCAAGATTATAAACAAAAACCGCCGTTTTAGTGGTTAACCATCAATATTAGCACAGTAGTGAATAGGGCCGGCAAATGCATTATTGCGTCTACCATCACACCCGCAAGTTTGTTTCCCAAGGGGTACTTGATGGGGCGTATGTGCAAGTGCCAGGCTCTCATATCAAAGTAGAGAAACACAAGGGACATAATCGGAACAAGCACCTTTAAGACAAACACAAAAATGCAACAAAGTGCAGGGGGGAGAATCGGGAATGAAGACTGTGTACTTGTAAAGGAAAAAAAAAGCATCTAGGTATGAGCAAAATCAAATATAGACAAAAATGCTACGTTAACTAAGTAGTCTACTTTGAACATACATTGTATTGTATCACAAATTTAGGACAATGCTTAGCATTAGCAAACGTTGAGCAAAATTGTGCAACTTAGACTTCAGAGAATCAAAAATCAGTGCAACATCATGAACTTGGACAGATCCTTTTGAGTTAGGCACCGCACCCCCCTCCAAATTCTACAAAAGGGAAAAAAGGTCCACTTTTTGCTGAATTTTTTGATAAAAAGGTCCAAAATTTAGAGAAATTTTGATAAGAAAGTCCACTTTTTAGTGATTAAATGTTAAAAAAAGTCCCAAAGAGGACGTTTTTAGGGGGGTTAGGTTCACTTTAAACAAAAGGTCCACTTTTTCCAAAAAAAGTCCACTTTTTCGAAGTCCCGCACCCCCCCAAAATAAATCCTGCGTACGGCCCTGCCCTAAATTGTAGTTAAACCTAACCGTGAGGCTAAAGTCATGCAAGAATAGAGTCCTAATCAATTGGGACTTACAAGGTGATAGTTAGCTGATCTTATATCATGTAGGTTACACACCACTATTTATACACAGTAGTCTATGGGAAAAATGGCACAACTTGAGCAAGGAAATGCAACAATAATATCACCCCAAAGTACAAGCTAAAATCACCAAATAACCAAATTTTGAACATATGTGATCTGGGAAAACCCGCTGCATGTCGCACAGGACAGTTTCGAAAAAATAAAGAAAATAGCTTAAAATCTGTTATATTGTACTTTATTTTTTGTCAGATTTTATAAAGCGTAACTTTTGATGTGTGTATCAAAGAATTAGAAGTTAACAGTTATGGAAACAATATTTTAAACTCTGCAGTGATAGTAAAAACTCAAAATATAAATTTCCCACCATGTGGCAGGTTTTCCCAGATCGCATCACATATGATGACCAGAAATTTTTTTAGTTACGAATCACCAAACTCGCCCGACGTCAGACCAGCAACACAAGATTCTCTATAGTTGCCAAAGCTAGTAATTTGCAAATCGATGTGAAATTGATGAGCACGGAGTAAATTGCCTCAAATTCACTGTCCAAATGCCACTTAGTTTGAGAAAACATACCAGTCTACCATGTCAATCATGAAATTCCATCACTTTCTTAATATAACTAGTGCATTTTCAGACATTTTAAACCACTTTTTCCAGATGCCATGCAAGAAAGTAGTCCACCCAAGATTTTTGATTCTTACGGCAGCCAGGTTAGTGGTGTATAACCTGTAGGCCCAAGTATGACTGAGACTATGGTCAAGTCAGATTCTAAAAATATAATAATGATAAAATTGGATGGTGATCTAAAGTTGGCCTTTTTTTGTCGGGTCGCCTTAGCGACCCGACTATAGAAACCACTCACGAGTTTGGGCGATGTCCATTTATTGACGTCGCCGCCAGCGGCAATATTTACCCAACGTTTGGGGTCTCCAGGGTCAACTTTACGATATCCGTTTTTGCGCGCAGAATTGTGGGATAGAATGACAAATAAATGGCGCCCTTCGTGGGTTGCTTCGCCTGTGATTATTCGTAAAACAATTCACGAAAATAGCGTGAATTTAAAGTAGACTAACGCTATGGCTCCAAAATATTGTTGTATTTGTGGTCGCCACGAAAAGAAAAGGTCGACTTTCCGTAAAAGTGCTTCATATGAACAGGACTTCGAGTGTTGTTTTGGGCCGGCTGCTGAATCGTGTTCTGGTTGGCTCTGTCCATCGTGTAGGGATGCCGTATCAACACAATTCCGAAATGATCGCGAAAAGAACTTTTCTCATCTTTTGGACAGTAAAGGGAAGGTTGGATTCCACGGCCAATCCAAACATGGCGGACCGAATAAATCTACAAGAGAAAGGTCGTTTCTTTCACCCATTTCCGTAAACGTGCTGCCGATGCCGTGCACGCCTGCCAGTGCCACCACACACAGGGCCAGGGTAGGCCATCATGACCACTCATACTCGTCCTATTTAAGCACAGTCGAGCATAATATTCCTTCTAATTTGAGTATCTGTGAAACTCCAACAGGTACGTTGTTGTTAAGCCCTAGGAAAAGGCCTATATCTCGGACAGTTCTTTCGTTTCTGGGACTGAGACTGAAGCTAAACGAAAAAGGTTTAAGAAAAGCCTGAACCCTCCCTCTGCCGACAGCACAGTGCTCCTGTTGGGTCATAAGGTTCCAAAAAATCTTGTGCAGTCAATTTTGAAATATTGTTCAAAAGATGATCTTTTCTCCTTATTTGAGTGTGCCACGGATAGGAAGTTACTACTTTCAGAGGTATCAAACAGATACGACAAACTTGTTGAACGTTGTAAAATTTTGGAAAACAATGCAAAAGTGCCTGTGACTGGACCCCTGACCCAGCAGCAAAAGTCACTGCTCAGCAGCCTCATTAAAAATAGGCAAAATAATCTTGATGGTGATGGGTTGATTGTAGTCAGTCATCCGCGTGGAAAACCCAGCAAATTTTTGGAAATCCCAAACACCCAGCAAGGAAGTTCGACAGCTGCTCGTTCGACAATAACACGCCGGACAAAACTGATAGAGCAATTGACAAACATATTGTCAAAGGTAAAAAGAAGTGACGAACTGTCAAAAAAAAAGTGCCAGTGCCAGTGGTGAGAAGGATCAGGATGTGCATACACAGGTTGTATCACTAATTAAACGCAACAAGAATACATATGCCAAGGCTGCCCAGGAGGCCGGTCTGAATATTGTCGGTCGCTTCACCAAAGAAACTGTGTTGGCCTTACGATCAGTGATGACACAAACAATGTGGCGTATGCTTCGGCGAACATTGAAAACTGAAATTGGACACGATGTGTTTATGTCGGAGGATGACCTCAAAGATGAAATTCGAGAGATGGAATTCCAGTATGAGTGTGGTGTTTTCACAAATTCGTCAGGAGACGAGACTCCATTTGTTAGAGTTGTGGACGTAAAGGAAGTGATTACGAAATTAGTCAATGAACTGAGAGATGCTGGCTATTTGCAACCGTTGCAAAATATCACAGACGACACACTCTGGCTGCATGCATCCGCTGACAAGGGTGGAAAAAGTACAAAACTGATATTGCAGCTTATTAACGTCAATGAGAAGGGTAGACATTCAATAAAGCACTGTAAGATACTCGGATTTTATGAAGGGAAAGACAGTCGACAAAATCTGGAAGAGATATTTGGACCAGTGCTTAAAGAGTTACAAAATGCTGTGAAACAGATTGCGGACCTCAAGTTGCAAAGACCTGTTTTCCCTAAAGAGAACCTGCCACAAAGAAGAAAACCTTCTTCTGGTGAGTTTTTATTTTGTTTTTATTTAAGCCAAGTAAAATAAAATTACCATGTGATCTTTAGAATGGTCCACCTGACAGATGTAAGTGACGTGAATAAGTCCTTTTTTTGGGCAGTGCAGCAGCCGAAAAGAATTTTAGTATTGTGCCACCACCCTATGAATTTGGCAGCCTCAACGGAATTCTGCATGTTGAAGGATGTGGTGGCAGAATACTGAATTCATACCCAGCAGCCTTAATAATGCATATTTTCAGATAATTTTATTTTTTAAAGTCCGTCTTTTTTCCTAAACCCATGTTTTTTTTAAAGGGCTTCCGGCTTTTGTTAAAGGTGCAACGAGAGATTTCACATATCGGGTACTGATATCAAAAGTACTGATTTTTGCCCTGATATGAAGCTTTCCATCAAAAATATCCCCATCTGAAAGGATTAAGCCGAGAAATGTTTCTTTGGTACAAAAATTGTGAAATTTTTAATTTTGTATCTGAGCAAATACGAAATTCAGCCTATGTTTTACATTGAAATACAAGCAAATCCAAATCGGCTTTTTTCTCGACGTTTCTGAAAGACAAGAAATCTATTGAGTGTCTAATCTATATGAAATTACTATTGTGACACAATATTTGGGTGCCTCAAAATCTCTTGTCGCACCTTTAATATTTGGCAAACCTAAAGATTTTGAACCTTAAAAAATATCCCTGTGCCTGTTTGATTTTGTTTTCTTATTACCACATTCAGTGATGTACATGATAGTTGATGGACATGATTTTGTTGTTTTTTTTTTCAACTTTTTCAGAGAATTTTTTAAAAATAGGCAGACGTAACCGTTGGCATGTTATTGTGTAAAATATGAGATGTCATGAGATATTAAAGGGGCATTTTGTGATCCAGAGCCTCGTCTCCCCCCCCCCCCAACTTACCAAAAAAAGTTTTTATTTTTATACATGTATTAAGCATAGTGCATGTACATGTATGTGTGCCTTTACGGTGTACATGTACATGCAAATTTGATCTGCTCTTGAGGAAATTCATAATTTTGTATCCGTACAATTGTAAACCGACCAAAATTACAACAGTAGCCTTTTGGAAGTGGGACGTGATACAAACATAACATCAAAATGCACCATTAGATTTGGAAATTACCTTATCAAGGGGATCAGACACCGTAATTGGAAAATGAGGTGCTAGGATCATGAAATGTACCTTTAAAACAGTTTGGGGCAGATGGAATATGTGGTTCCCCATTAATATTTGGTTAAAAAAAAGAATGTCAGCCTTGTTGTGAAGAAAAAACAATGTCAACCCTGTGTTCAAAAAAAATTATTTGCAGTATTTTACTTACTGAAGGGAATGTGAAACCTTAGCTTAAAGTTTGTTCATTTTGTTTTTCAGGTGACCTGAACTTCACCCCACTGCAGCCTCTAAATGAAGATAACACCGCCGTAAGCTTTGAATGTGCTCACTGCAAGAAATTCACTGCTGCACCAGTGCCTAAAACAAGGAGAAGACACAAGACATTCACGCCTGAGTCAACGTCCTTTTGTTATGGTAATTGCCCTGCTTACCGTGCTCGGACGTCACTCGCAAAAACAGGAAGTTGTGATCATCGGTCGAGTGGGTCGGGTCGATCAGTTGAGTATTAAAAGGTGCCGATGCCGCCCCGATTCAAATGAAGTTCTTTGTGTGAGTGGTGGTGTTGAAAGGCAATTTAGCGTCCACCAAACCGTTATGTTTGCAAAATAAAAACAAGTGTCCTGGGACTCCATGGGCACATAGTATCGGACGACACTCATCAGTATTGACATAATGACACTGTATGCGAGATAAAAAAATATAGCCTCCCCTCTAAACAGAAATGACATGCGCAACTTAGGCTAGATCGCGTATCGCATTTTAATAAACGGAATGAATCTCAGTCTAAACTCTAGCACTTTAAATACATGTCAGCATTCCTTTTCAAATTTGATTATATTGCTAAATATTGCTATATAAACTTAATTTTTGTAACTGGAACTCCTAATCCCGACCTAATAGGCATCTCACGGTTCCATATCATTCAGTTCCAGACCTTGCAGGCGATCATGGGGTCTCGCTTCGAACTTTTGGTAACTCTAACACTGCATGGGTTATTCTTCCGTTATCGTTTCCCGTATAGTGGGGAAAGGTTTTGGTCTCTATGGTCATTGGGTGAAGATAATTTGTTGCTTAAGTGATCGAACAATGTAAATATGGGGGGGAAGAATTTGGGATATGTCAGAGTAGGGAATAAAATACTACAAGAACCACTACAACAGAACTACACTTCATACAACACTATCAGTCCCTTATAGTACAACACAAACACTTGTTTAAATTTTGGGGAATAATTGGGATTAAATTTCATAGTTAGGAATAAATACTAACAATACACTACCACAGACCTACAACTCATAACAATAAGTCTACAGGCCCTATAGTACACCACAACAACTTGAGGGGTGAAAAAAAAATTTTGGGGAAATTTGGATTAATGTCAGTAGTTTGATAAAATACACATATACTACTACACAGAACTACAACACAATAACTACTATATTACAACACAAAACAACAAATATTACCTACTATACTACACTTGTATTACAACAAACAACTACTCAACAACTACTATACACTACTACGTACATACCACTACAATAACAACTACTAATACAAACTGAACATACTAACACCTACTACGTAGGCTTACTACAAACACTAACTACTATACCATACAACAACAAACAATAACAACTACACTCCAACAACTCCTACTACTGCTACTGCTACCACTCTGCTCCACTCCTTCTCCATACTGCTACTGGCAGCTACTAACTGCGGCACTGCTGTTACTACTTATGTGATAGAACCAGGGATAAACAACTCAGTATGATGACTGAATATCACATCCCAACAAAGATATACCCGTGCTGCATCATATTCTGCAGTGCGCGCTTTTACTACTCTGCCCATGCTGCTTGCTTTCTGCTACACTGCTACCACTGCTAACTGTTGCTAATATTTGCAGCTATTGCAATGAAACCATGATCACCCCTAGTTGTGATGAACTGAATACACAAAATCACCACAAGTGTACTCCGTGGCGCATGCTCAATGTCAGCACTTTTTTCTCTCCCTCTTTGCTCGTCTTCCAGACCCTCCTCTTCCGGGCTCCAGTCCAGTGTAAATTGCACCCATAATCTTTCTCTTTCATTATTTAGCGCTCCCACGCGTTTTCCTAGATGCAACAGGACCGCAAAATTCGCATTTCCAACTTCCTGGGGCCTCATTGCATACCAGCAGCATTGCCTCCAAAACAAAAGAGTAAAATTATAAAGGATGTCTTATAGTACCAAATCGAGAAATTCTTAAGTTGCCCAATATTTGCTTTATCCATTAAAATAAAAGAATATATCGGCGAGTATTAAGAAACATCTGTTGTTTCAGCTTGGGTATATTTATTGGCACAGTCTTCCCAGATGTTTTTATCATATTCGTGGTCAACGCAAGAAAAACAACATTTTGCGTATTCATTTGCGTCGGAATTTAATAAACCGTGTAAAAACTACAGACGGAGATGTTGTAGATATCATTTTGTGACTACCAAACTTACCAGTGCAACCATTGCTGACAGGATTCGCACTCTAAACCACATCCCAATATGAAGTCACTTTGTCATCAAATGAGACACTCCCAGATTCTCTCTTCTTAGAAACGGTTAATAAAATACAAATGAATTCCAGGGTCATTTAATAAAGGGCATGCATTTGAAATATATGTAAATTTAATTTGACAAGCTTTTGAAATTAGGCCAGATACAAGCAAAACCAATCTAGAACAAACCACAACTTACCTACTGCTCAACTACAAGCCAGGCATCGTCTTCAAAGAACCTCTTCAGTGTTTTGTCTGAAGTCGCGTAGCAACATAGATGACATGCATGCTACTTTCCTCTGGTCGTGTTTCAACTTCGCTTGCTTCGGATGAGATCACCGCCGTCATACATAGCTGCTCGCTTTCCATACAGAGGATCACAAATTCACCAACAAATCCGATTTCGTAAGGGCTAAAAGTACAGAAGACACCAGTTAATTAAAGGTACGTTGATTTTGCTTGTGACTTATTTTTAAGAAGCGTGAAGACTTTAAAAAGTGCAATTGTATCTCTTAGAAACAATTGAGTATAACTGTATATCACTGACAACAACATTAGCATGGTGCTATTTTTACTAATTCCCTTTTTTCACTTACAGGGTTCTTTGCCGATGTCGTTGCTGCTTCTGGTGTGATTCTTTGTAGTTTTCAAGCGGCTCTTGATTCTGTAGACACGAATTGATGAAATTACATTAGACATCCGTATAAAAAATATATGATCAAATACATTAAGAAGTTTTCTCATGTAAACCCTATAAACTTTGGTAATGTGTATTATTAAAAAAACAAACAAATTTGGAAAAAAAAAAAAAAAAACACTCTGAACGCAGTCCACTTTACGACGCTTCCACTTATGCCACTTCGACTTCTTGGACTTCCAAACGGACGAACACAGTGTACTTTCCATGGTTGACTTCCTAAAGCTACAAATATGAGACAAAAATACGAAAACGATAATCACTTAAACGTTTACACATGAGTACACACAATAATGACCTGTAATAGAGAGACTGTTTGTTTAGTTAACATCTCGGTTTCTTGGTTGTTGTTGTTGTTTTTTTGTTTTGTTGGATTTGAAAGTATTTCAATGGCTTTAAATATAGTCTGAAGAGATGTCGCCCAGATGCACCCTGTAGTTACGTGTTAAAATAATTGAACAAATAGCTTTAACTTTCTAAACTTAATTTAATCAACCACGAAAACGTTAGCTTCCCATAATACCTCCTTTCTCAGTCATACAAAGGGTATGTTACGTACATACGTTGTTCTTTGCTCGGCTTAGATATTGAGAGGACATAGATAGTATTTATTAAGTAAGGGAACAATGGTGCGTAGATTGTTGTTATTCATCATGTAATGTTAAAGCGGAGTCCCTAGCCTGCGGAAACCTGAAAAAAAAACACGCCGATGCAATAATTTAACAAGTTAAATTGACGACATACCTGATGTAAGCTGCTTCTCGGAGACGACGTATCAGGAGGGTAGCACTTTGTGTTCTTTGTTCTCTCGCCGAAACCACTACACGATTTTCCCTTTTATGAGAGACAATCTTGAGTGCCATGTGCAGGAATTGTGGTTTGGCACTCGTAACGCGTCGGTCGGCCGTTCTTGGTCGACAAATCGGTCTGCGGAATTAATTTTCTTGGGTGGTCGCCGCCTTCTGTCGACGAAATTCTCCTTATCCTCAAGGCGACGTTCCAAAGCATCCTTCCTCTTCGAAAGGCTTGTCTTAAGTCACTTATGGACCTCCTCATAGTTTCTTCTTCTTAAAAGGAAGACATTCTAACTCATCTGATTTAATAATCGGCTAGCTGTCCTCCAGAGTTTATTCCTTGGCAGACAGCGCCTTTTGCACAGCTAGGGATGTTGCCTGCACTCTGGTCGATTACTTGGGTTTCTCAAACTGCTGCTTGACTCTCCCTTTGCCCGAAACAAGATGTACATGTTTGCAGATCGATTGTCTAGTGAGTTGGTCAGGACATGTACAGGTAAAAAGGTGCACGCAAACACCGCAACGGCGTACCCTTGCGTGGAACCATTCTCACTGGCCAAACTGTCCGAGCTTTTGAAGCTTGTATCTCTGACTTAGCTTGAGAAGTCACCTTCAATGTAGGCTCCTGCCAAGATTGCACTTTCTTTTCGGCAACGGCATGTACATGCTTCGGACTGCTATGGCCGCATTCGTAGTCTTTCAGTTCACCCGACTCGAGTGTTTCCCCTTCTCAATGTGAATGAGCCGAGCAAAGGCAGTCTTTGGTGTACTATACGTCAGGCTTCTAGCTGTGGGTTCATAACATTCGTCAACAGCGCGCTTGGGATTACGCAGCATCACGGCAAGAGGGAGGGGGAGTCAGATGGGTCATATACCTTGAAATGCTAACGCCAAACTCGTTCGCAGGGATGTGGATGAGTAGCGGTAGTTTTCCAGCCCGCGCCGAGAGCAAGCGCCCCGGCGCGTCCGGGGAACGTAAGGACGGCAATACCCAATGGCGTGGATCAGGTCAGTGGGTTAGGCAACTCGAAAACAAACGACCAAGGAGAACAGACACCGGGTGGAGGAACAAAAATGACAAGAACGCACATACCACGCAATTCATCAGCTTCCTAGAAGTCACGCTGAGGAATACTTTACAGCAATAAGGAGCCTCCAGACATAGGGAAATATCAAAAAAAAAGAGGCTAATAAAGGCACGCGGGACAAAAGGCGATCTGGCAGAGTCTGGAAGTAGAGCACGAGCCAAATTCACGACCCCCAATGAAAATGACAACACACTGGTTCTTGCGGAAATCCGCCGAGGTCCCCTTGCTTACTAAAACAGTGGTGTGATTTCATCTGTCTGTCAGCCACGAGGGGGGTGGGTGGGAAAGGTTTCGGAATTTGGCTTTTTTTGGGGAGGAGGAGTGTACGCACTCAAAGGGGGGGAGAAAACACACGCTGAACGCGCCGCCAGCAGCAGCAGACACAAAACCCGGGACGCCCCCCGCGCGCGGGAGCCCAAACCGCGCACGGGCCCGGCTGCCCGGAGTGAAGAACAACAGAACCTTCACCCACGCACAACACCAGGGGAATAGCCAAAGGAGGGCCGCGTAAGCGAGCATTCGTCCTAGTCCAGTCTCAGCGGCGCGTTGGACTCTTCTGGCGTAACAATAGAAGCGCCTGCTTTAGACCCCATGGCACAGTCCTTTTTTATTCAAGAAAAGTGCTCTCTCGACTCGTCACAGTAGACCACTTGAGCAGCCGTTTGTGTCGATCGTTGAAGAGCCCATAATCTCTTATGAGTTTCGGATGTCCTCTTGCCAATAAGTTACATTGTACTTTGCTCCTCCATAATCCGCCCTGATATCATCAATGATAGCCTGGTGCTTCACCCCTTGTATGAGCCTACCAGCAAGCTGAATCGCGACCACTCTTTCTGACATCGGTAGCGCGCCAGGTTAAGTTTCCTTGACCAAGTGATCTTATCCACGACTTATCAAACCCAAACATGACAGGAACACATCCAATGGCTGCAGTGCATCTAGTGTTTATCTTCCAGGATTGTTTTTGAACGTTTTCCTCCCATTCCCCTTAACCATATACTCCAACCTTTTGCACATATAGCGCTCACTCATCTTCGCGTTTGATGCCGCCCTCAAGCATTTTAACAGTTTTTTCTTTCTCGGACCATGATCGCACGGCCTGAAACTCGTCCATATGCAAATTAACCCGCGCTTTCCCATGTGGCATTGTGGATACCCATAGAGATTTTGAACGTAATCACCACCATAGCGGCAGCTGACACACAACCATCTTCTTTGGCATTTAAGATCGTATGACTGGACCGGCACAGGCAATCAGATCAGCCTTTCTTGTGTTCCACAAACTGTTTTTTTGTGCATAATAACCACAAGTTCACACTGGCTGAGTCATCCTCAGATCTTGTTTAGGGAAGATTCCAAGACCGCGTTAATTGATACAAATATCTTACTGCAACCGTTTTACGTCAAGTTTCAGTTCACACTAAACATGTTATGAAGGTAAAAATAACCACATATGATCACAACGGTGTAATTTCACACACAGATAGTGCACCGTCACTTAATTCAAAAAGCCGACGGGTGCTGAGCTGACAGATTATTCCGAACTTAATCTGAAGATGCGGTGGTAATCGATATAAGCCCGCCACCAAAAACGTTCAAAAGAATTATGAGTCCACCGGTATATTTCAAATAATGATAGTATATCCTAGTAGTATGATCCAAGAAATGGGTGGAATACAGATTTAATGGTGGTGTAATCCAAGTATAATCCAAACATTGAGGTAGGTGATTTGAAATCCAAATGAAAACGCAAAAGGTGGGCGTGCCGACAAATATTTCAAATTAACTCCAAAAGTCTGAAGTATTCGAATTCACACCCAAAACTTCGCAGTTTATATTCACACTATATATTTTCCAAGTAGCTAAGGGGGTTATGAAAACGTGTTATACAGCTGAATAATAATGATGGCACAGATAAAGGATGACACCTTATTACCCACTTAACACAGAGGGGATTAATGCGAGATCGTGTATCCAATGTCTAATTAATCAGTGATGTGATTGTCACTTTAAATAAACCATAAACTGGTCAAAATGGTTAGCTTTCCAAGTTTTGTGTTTGTTTAATTGCAATTTTTGGCTAAAAAAAGAGGAAAACAAAAGAGAACGTTCAGCACACCAACAAATTTACATGCTGTTATGATCAGCAACTGATTTAGTCAAATTTGAAGCCCCAGTAAGTACAAAAAAACATTTATGACAGTTAACAGGAAAACATAGGCAATTTTTGTTGTGTTGAGTGTGTTTTCTTAATTATGAAATCAACAAACGATAGTATTCAAATTTGAGGTACATGTAAGAAAAAACAGTTATCATGGTACTAGCACAGTATATATTATGTTTCATCCTGTTATTTTTTCTTGTCTTGCTAATAAATTGTAACTTGAACTTGTTATGACGGATATAAAGGAAACAAGAGCATTTCGTTGTTGTTGAGGGTGTTTTTTCTTGATCATTAATTTCGGTCCCTAAGTTTTGTATATAATATGCTCGCAGGCCAGGGCTGTATCGCAATGAATGTTCAGGCCTGTATGTTTGAGTTTTAGCAGAGACAAACTATAACCACCAAAAAGATTCAAGTGTATAGAGAAGAACTCTGCCTTTTATATGTTTCTGTATATAAATAGTTTTATAGTGGCCCAAACAACAAAAAAAAAATGTGGGTAAAACACAGTATCAACAACAGAGAGAACCACTTCAGAAGCTGAAGAATTTATTTTAATCCCATTTCTAGGAACCAATGCATATTTTAATTGGCACTGAACAAGATATGTAATAAACATAATTGGGTCCAGTGAAAATAAAAAGTCTGCAATAGTGACAAAACAAATCACGAACAAAACTCCATGAATCCGTTCTGTAAATGCTTTTTAGAAATTAAACTAGTTAAACTTAAAACGCGTTTACGTTTACCGGACTATAAATAACCAGTGTAATCACCAAATTACATTATATTATGTGATAATTTGTCATCGTTTGCGTCCTAAACCCTACCTGCCATTTCAAGGACTGAACTCCCGCACAGGCGCCCTGCTGTCCTTGCACTGGGCCCTGTGACTCGATTCCTGGGTACTTCAGCTCACGAAGGTCGTGACGTCCTTGATCGATTATCACCTCACTATATCATCACAAGGACGTGACGCAGCGTGAAGGTCTTGTTGTGAAAGACATGTGTGGCTAGGATGAGAGAAAAGAAAAAAGCAAAAGCAAACTTTGACAAAAGCCGCTTGAAGGTATGGTGTATAATTTTTAAATCACATGGACATTTAAATTAGGAAAGAATTTTGTTTGGGCCTCCACCCTATGAATTTGGCAGCCGGAACGGAAAAAAACTGCATGTTGAAGGATGTTGGGGCAGCCTACTAAATTCATCCGGTCGTGGACCCTTGTTCTCCTCCCAACTATTTTTGACTATTATCTTATGCAATAATATGTTGTAAGTGGGTTATGAAAAGGGTTATGACAGCAGAAAATAATGATGGCAAAGATAAAGGATGAGCACCTGATTACCCACTTAACAACAGAGGGGATTATAGCGATGTGTACTAACAATTGGCTATTAATCCAGTGATGTGATTGGTCACGTTAATAAACATAACCACTGTGTCAAAATGGCTTAGCTTTCCAAGTTGTGTTTGTTTTAATTGCCTGTTATGCTAAAAAAGAGGAAAACACAAAAATAGGACATTCAGCAAACCACAAATTTACTTGCTGTTATGTCCGCAAACTGATAGTATTCAAAATTTGAATGGTACCATGTAAGTAAAAACAGTTATGACGATTGACAGAAAACAGAGGCATTTTGTGTTGTGCAAGTGTGTTGTCTTGCATATTAGGATCAACAAACTGAAGTATTCAAAAATAAAGAAACAATGGTAAGAAAAAACAGTTATCATGTTATATTAGCACATGTTATTTATATATGTTTCATCTGTATTTTTTCTTGTTCATTGCTGAAATAAATTGAACTTGAAAAAAAAAAAAAAACCTGTGTTTATGACGATATAAGGAAAAACAAGTGTGTGTGTGTGGGGTGGGGGTTGTTGAGGT
This sequence comes from Ophioderma brevispina, assembly GCA_023653785.1. Taxonomy (NCBI): domain Eukaryota; kingdom Metazoa; phylum Echinodermata; class Ophiuroidea; order Amphilepidida; family Ophiodermatidae; genus Ophioderma; species Ophioderma brevispina. Next base: position 34,300 of record JAMKCH010085753.1, on the reverse strand, counting down.
GTTTTTTCTTGATATTATTTAACAGGCTAAATATTTGTAATAATATGCTCCAGGCCAGGTCGTATCGTCAATGAAATGTGCAGGGCCTGTATTGGGTGAGTTTTAGGACAAACTAGACCCACCAAAAAGCTTCAAGGGGATAGAGAAGAACTTTGCTTTTAATATTGTTGAGCTGTATATAAATAGTTTGTTAGGCTCCTAATGTGGGTAACACATTAAATAACAACAGAGAGAAACCACTTAGAAGCTGATAGATTTATTTGAATCCATTTATTAGGAAAACCAAGCATATTTTATCACCAAATTGGCACTGAACAAGATATTTAAAAACATAATGGGGTGCCAGTGAAAAATAAAAAAGTATACAATGTGACAAAAAAAAAAATCACAGAAACAAAAACTCCATGAATACGTTTGTAATCTTTTTGAAAAGTAAAAATAAAGTTAAACTAATTTTAAGTTTACAGGAATAGATATAATAAACCAGTGTAACAGCCATATTACATTATATTATGTGATTAAATGTCATCGTTTGCGGTCCCCTACCTGACCTGATATTCAAGACTTGAAATGCGCACGCGCGCCATGCTGTCGTGCACTGGCCTGTGACTCGATGACTGGGTACTTCAAGCTCACGAAGGTCGTGACGTCCTTGATCGATTTATCACCTCACATATTATCATAACAAAGGACGTTGACTCAGGCGTGAATGTCTTGTGAGAAGACTGTGTGCTAGGAGGAGGAGGAAAAAGAAAAGAAAGCAAAAGCAGACTTTGACAGAAAGGCCGCTTGAAGGTATGGTGTATAATTTTTAAATCACATGGACATGTAAATGTAGGAAAGAATTTTGTATTGTGCCTCCACCCTATGAATTTGGCAGCCTTAACGGAAGAATAAACTGCATGTTGAAGGATGTGGTGGCAGAATACTAAATTCATCCAGTCGTGTACCCTGTTCTCCCAAAATATTTTTGAATATTATCTATTCAGATTAATATGTTGTAAAAGTGTGTGCAAAATGATGAACAATGTAAATATAAACAATGTACATGTACAAGCAGGGACTGACTTTTAAAATAAGGTGGTGCTCGGTAAAAAGCTCCCGTGGTCATATCAGGGGAGCTTTAAGGGGAGCTTTTCATGGCATATACCAGTGCTAACCATGGATAGAGCAGATTCTGAAGGGGAGCTTTAAATCGCTCTCCTACAGAGTGCTTAAGGAGAGCTGTAGGGGAGCTATAGCTCTCACTCTCCTTAAAAGTCAGTCCCTGCAATGTAATTCCTGGGGGACCTACATGTACATGTATGAATGTGACTAAAATAGTAGACTGATAGGCCCTACACTGTTTAAACTTTTTGACAGCACATACATGTACATGTACATGTAGCGGTAGTCGCGGTACAAAATATTAAAAGCTGACTCAAAGATTTCCCGAGGATAATTAAAACTCAATTTACTGACAAATTGTGTTTTTTGCATTTACATAATGCTTGTCCATATACTAATCACTGTAAAATAGCTCAAATCAGTGCCCTTCATATAAAAGAATGCGACTTTGTTTTCCGGATTCAGAATTGTTATACAATGTATCCCATAGTACTGTTGTACTCTACATGTACATGCAGTGCATGTAATGTGTTTTTTTTTTAACACAAAAAATCTGATTCATCTCAAACTTCAGAATTTAGCATTTTGGGCAACTTTTTTAGTTCAAGTTGACTATTTTTCATCAATACGCCAAAAATATTTTGAAATCTCTGAGTTGGCCTTTAATTAAGTCCTTTGTTGGGCCTACAGGTTTTGCAGTTTTGCAAGTATTCTTTTTTAAATTCTTTTTTAAATTTTGGATTATTTTTTAATATAGGTAAACCAAGCCATGCTGCGGAAGAAAAGCTTGCGCCTGCACATTTCAGCCAATGTGAGACATCAACCTGCTCTGATGAGCCTTAAGGTAGGATTATTGTTGTAATTCCTTTAAAGGCAATACAGTGTGTACATGTATGTATAGGGCCTAAATGCGGCTCGGAAGATTTGTGAAATTGCTTTTGTGTCAGTGTGTGTGTGTTGCCTTGTACATAATATTGTGCAAATGTATCCTTACATAGTGCAAAGACTGAAAGCAACCTAGTAAGGACAAATTCATATATTTTAGTCATTACTGTCCGTACGGAAAAATTAAAAAAAAATTGTTTACGGTAATATGCTCTGAAAAAAATTGGGAAGGAGAAACATTTTTGAAAAAAAAATGTGTGGAGTCTATGGAGTCTTGTCAGAATTCGACGATGAAGATGTAATTTTTTCTCTAAGGCGACGAAAAAAGAAAACCCTGTTTTACAGGCGAGCAATTTTTTACACATTTTCTAAAAAAACAATAGCCAAAATTGATAAATTTGGGCTAAAAACAGGCTGATTTTACATGATTTTTGGAAAAACTGAAAAAAAAATTATGCAAAACTGAATAATCGGGGTCGGTCGGGCCCGTAAAACAGGGTTTTTAATTTTCGTCACCTAAAGGGCGTATTTTTTTTTTCAGTTTGACACTAAAAATCAGGGACGGAAGAGTTACCAGAAATCAGATTTTATTTTTACTTGGCCTTTATGCTACTGCCATATACATCCCAGTTTAAAATTAAAACTGTGCCTCACCTTAATTTTCTTTTAAATTTTTCTTGTAGATGGTACCATTTTCACCAAAGGCAAACTCTCAGTGGGAGGGGACTGGATGTGGGTGGCAGCACTGCTGGGAACAAGCGGACCAAACGGAAAGTTCTTTTGTAACAACTGTCTTGTAGTCACAACTGATATGCCCAAAGGACGACCACATGCATTATCAATCCTGCCCAAGTATCAGTGCCACACAGATGGGAGAAGCAGGGTAATCCCAGATGATGTTGATTTCATGCGAACTTTTGATGGGTGTGCTGAAAAAATGCAGCATTTGTAGCATCAGGCCAAAATAAAACACATGCACAGCAATATGAAAACTGTATCAATTATCCACTCTTAACAGGACCTGAACAAACAATAGACTGCATAAGTACAAGTCCACTTCACATTAGTCTAGGACTTGGTCTCCAAGTCCTCAACATTGTGGAAAACACTGCAATAGACATAGACAAGGAGATTAAGGAAGCGCAAGGTGAATATGCCCCATTTCATGCTGTCTTCAACCACCAAAAAGAAATTCTTAAAAAATGTCAGAATATAAATAACAGAATTGAGACTGTAAAAGACAAAATAAGAGATGCAAAGAAACGCAAAGTTGACATTGTAAAGGAGCGAGCCAAGTTCTTCAAGAAAAAACGCAATGGTGGATATGTATACACAAGTGATCTTGCTGCAGGAATAAGAAGGGAGTTCGAAAATCTAGGAAAGGCCATAAAGGACCATGAGCAGGAAATAGAGTCAATTACAAGGACACTGAAAACCCGGGAGAAGGATTTGAAAAAAACACTGGATGAACTAGACAAGATCAAGGGTCCTTTCAAAACCAAATTTGATGATGTTTTGAAAGGCCTATCACTGAAGCGTGCAGCTTATCACAGTGGTTCTCTGATAGGACCCGATGTTAAGAAAGTGGCATCATACTGCAATACAACAAAATTTGCCAGCATCTTTCAGCCTATAGAGATAGACACTCCAAATGGCAGTAAGACTTACAGCTCGCACTTGCTACAACAGAAAATCTTAACCCTGCTCACTAAGTTTGCCCAATGCTATGAATTATATAACAAAAACAGAACTCTTTGTGCACACGAGGTGGAGATTTTGGCTATGAGGTGTTCAAGCTATGGGTGCTGGCTTCCTGTCAATTTCCCAAGTGAAAATTTGAAAAGGAAGTTCCATAATCTAACTGTTGAAGTTGTCCAGCAGGCTAGGCGTCTACTTACTGTTGGTATGTTGACAGAACAAACAATTGAAAGTCTCCATCCATACATAAATAAACTTGATCGCATGTTCTGCACTGTTCAAAATGTAGGCTACAAATCTCAACTCATATGCCGTCAACACAACATGTACAGTAATCCATCACTACCTCAGCTGAAGTAAAGTACATGTACAAACTGACGTACTTGAACAACTGTGTTGCATTTAAATAAAATGTAAGCGTATCACTTTAGTGAGAAGGGGGTAGGATGCAGTGTACTCTTGAATACATTTTTAGGCAAAGGAAAACTATGCGATATGCATTTTTTTCTAGATCAGTAAAAAAATGTAATGTTTTGAAAACCTTAAAAAGAACATGTCCCACCAGCAACTCGCAGCAGTGTTAACTTTTATCTCCCATGGGCCGACCAGCAAAATTCGGCAACGTGACTAACTTGATTGCTGCTTTTTGCTGCTGGGATGTGTTAGGGTTGATACATATTGTACATGTATGCAAGCAGGAAGCTGAGACAACCTTTTTCCCTGGCTTACTTGTATCTGTTCTCTCAAGGGGTAAATACCTAGCCGGTATTTAACAGCGACCCAATATTGCCATTGTCAGGTTTTTTTTTATCGGCCAGCTGGCACTTACTCGCTGGCTGGGAATTTTGTGAAACCAAAAAAACTGTTGATTATTGCAAAATTGCCGGCTAGGCATATTTACCCCACTGGAGGAGGGAGAATTATAAGCCAAAAAGAAAAAGTTGATGATTCGATTTTGAAAATAATAAAATATTGAAGTAATTGAATTGTGATGATTCTGAAAGGCAAAAAGTTGTCATACCAAATTTGTTTGGCAGTCCAATGACTGTGACATGACATCTACCTTTTACAGGAATTGGTGTGCATTAGTATTTGTACTTTGGCTCTTAACAACGTATGCCGCTTCCCCACCAAAAACGGCGCGCCACCGTGTTGCACGAGACAACTGTCACGCAAAGATCAATGCGCGTGCCTTTGTTATGTCCAAGAAATTATGAGCAGAGTATAGTGAGTGAGTTGTTGATGCTTGAGTGGCGTGTTAGGGTGTGAATGCCTATTTACTTGATTAGTGGGATTTTATGCAGTGCTTTTCATTTATGCCTCTTTTAGAATATTAGTACTGTACAATGTATATGATGTGATTCATGAATCATGATGCATAAAACTTAACAAAACACTGCAGCTATGCAACGAGATTTAAACTAATGTGGTGTTCTTAGTTTAAAACAATTTACTGGGTATGCATTTCAACAAACTGAAAAAATAGATTGAAAGTGAATATGGTGTTATTTTCCTTTCCACAAAACCATACATGATACTCAACTTAAGCAACTGATGTGAATTTATTAAACATGAAATGAAATGTTCTAGATTTGATGACGTGCCTTATAGATACTGTATTTTAGCCCATTCGATACCCATGCGGTAATTCGAAGTTTATCTTTAATCTTAAAGGTGCATTTCGTGATCCTAACGCTTTAATTTTTGTAGATATCCTCGAGAAAAGGTCATTTATAAATTTCATTTGATTCTGACCGTGTGTTTTAATATTATGAGCAATTTTGTATCACAATGTCCCTTAGGCCACATGATCTGTTCCAGTAAGATTAGGCACACCAATACGTGTCAGACCAAAAGTTTCAGATATAAAAATCTAATCTCAACTCTTTTTAGGCAAGTCGGGGGGAGGAGGCTAGGCTGTGGATCATGAAATGCCCCTTTAATATGTAGCCATAAGATGACGTAATGCACCAACAGCAACTGCATTTTAATATACATGCACCTGAAATTGTATAGATTGACAGCATGCCTTGCATGTACCATTCTCATTTTATGTCATCTTTAGTACATGTACCTTTGTGGTGATATATGTCTTTTTCAATTTTTGGTCATAAGACAACCCCAAACGCAACTGAATTTATGTGCAACTGAATATTATGTCCAACTGAATTTGTATGTGCAATTGAAATTGTAAATAGATTGACAGCATGCCTTACTGTTTTCATTTTATGCCATCTGATACCCTAGTGGTGATTTGGTGTTTAATTATCTTTGCTTTTCATTTTTAGACAACCCCAAACGCAACTGAATTTATGTGCAACTGAATATTATGTCCAACTGAATTTGTATGTGCAATTGAAATTGTAAATAGATTGACAGCATGCCTTACTCTTCTCATTTTGTTCCATCTTTGATGCACATTCCATGATATGATCCAGTGCAATTGATAATCCGTCCATGATGAGGTGACATATTGTATATTTTTGTCTTTTGATACAGTTATATTTTTTGTAGAAGCATGGTGCCAATTTGTAAATAAAAATTGTGTGTGTGGCATCATTTTTACATGTTTGCAATATTGTAGTCCGTCCATACGGAAGCTTGAGTACATAATGAACATCACATAAAAATGTTTTTTACGATTGTTTGTCACATTTAAACTAGCATGTTTTTGTACTATCCTTCAACAAAAATAAAATGAAGTTTCAAACATATTAAAATCAAGCCAATATAATACGTCGGGTTCTCCCCGACAAGAAGTCCCACCGGCAATTAGGCGCAATGTGCTTGGGGTTCAGCCCCCTGGGTGGCCGTTTTCACCTAGGAAAATAGCGTTGACGTTCCATCAGAATAGACAGCAATGGGTTTTCTGAGAGAAAGCGTTCACAGTGGCTACGGAGAAATAGGCAACTGCCTTTTCTTCAACTTGCATATTTGCCAAATTATTGAAGTCCAACGTATACTCGACGTTCATGGAGAACCCAGAAGTACATGTTACTTGGGAAAATAGGCACGATTCAGGCTTCGAATTACCATTTAGAGTTACGGTACATGCACGGTGTGAAATTTGATTATTTCAACGTCCAATTGGAAAATTTTAATTTACGGATCGCCAAAAAAATCTGATTTCTGAAAATGCACATGCATGCAGGATTCAAAAAATTAACATGCACATAGAGAAAGTTTCATGCACGTGTGCATGCGTGCACCCACGCATTACACCTGGGTAATTGAAAGCCTGTGGCACGGTTGCCATACAAAATGGCGACTGGGAAATTTCGTTTGTTGACATCTGATTGGTGGGGTAATTGAATTTTCAAACACGTGCAGAGTGTTAAAGTGTAAACAAATTTGAACGCCTCTGCAGAATGTGATTAAGGGGTGGTGTTTCTTAAAGGGCATTTCGTGATCTGCAGCCACGACAGAGTGGGTTCATGGGTCACCTTACGGAAACCGCTTATTCGATGACACGAAGAATGTCAGTGACCCATTGGATTACACGCTTATTCCGTCAGAGGAGTATAAAATGTACGATAATGAAATAAAGCGTTGCTAATCTAATGGGTTTGCAGTGAGCTTGTTTCATGGAATATAATAAGCCTGCGGAAATGCCCTTCTTGTTCGGCCCATGGTAAATAACTCGAAGGATATTGAAAGGAACTGTTGTAGAGTGTACATTGATCGTACAAAGGTATTGATAGTACAAAGGTATATTCCCTTAAGGTGCTTTTTCCGATCGCCTGGGTTCCCCCAATTACCCAGATTGATATCGGATGTAAGGTCCTTTTTGCACGTCTCTTTCTAAGAAACGCAAGTCTGTTCCCACAAATCTTGGTGGTACTGTAAAACAAGTAAATTCGCTAGCAACTTTAATTTCGCTTAATTCCGCTAAGACCTCCAAATCCCTAAATTAAATTGCCGCCAATAAAGGGAAATTACTTAGTCTAACATACGCAGGTTGCTTTCATATTAGTGAAATGCTGACAAAAAATATGATTTGCTAATTCGCTATTAAAATTAAGTTGCCGTGAAAATAAAGTTTCTACAGAAGTTATGTTAGGCCAGGTTCTTCATATCAAGTTGGAAAAACACAAGATGCACAAAATTGGAACAAGCACTTTAAATGGATTGTATCAAATGTGATTTTAGCATAACAACCAATGTGGGACTTGGTGGTATTCTTGATTATTTCGTAAAAAACCTTGGGATGTATTTTATGAATGAGTGCAGTATACAGTAAGCCTTTGTCAACACTAAGAATTGTTGTGGATATGTATAAATTACATGTATACCTGTGTTGTGATGAAAGAAAGCAAGAAATGCTTATGGAATGATAAATATAAAAAATAAACTTGAAATAGGCAATTTCACTTCTTGTTTCTGCTTCTTTTGACGGAGTTCTGGTTATTAGTGAAAACTATTTAGAAAAGGTGCATTTGTGATCTCAGCACTTTGTTTATGGTTCTCTAGATATTCTCAAGAAAAGGTTTCAAAATTTCAGGTGATTCGACAGTGCATTTTGATGTTACAAGCAAAAGTTTAGTTCACATTGCCCCATAGGTGCTGGTTTGTAAATGGTTCCATTACGACAGAAAAACAATTACAAATTTATTCTGAAGATATAATCAATTTTGCACATATAAAAATCACATTTTTTTTACGCAGGCCAGGGGGAGAGGCTGTGGATCACCCAAAATGCCCCTAGAAAGCTGTTCATTGCATTATATAGTCGGGCATTATTATATATAGTGAAACGAACACTGCCTGTTGGTTTACGTGAACGTTATTCCCGCCATGTATAACTCGATGCACACTGTAATGGAATAAAGCATGTAAACAAGGGCACAGTAAACCCATTTTGTTCGTTTCGTTAAATATATAATAGGCCAAGATTTTTTTAAACGCATCGTTTAGTATATTTTTGGGATTCATCGTCAATTGGGTAATTTCAGGGGAACCATAAAGTGGAGCTTTAGGAAAGTGTATCCCCCCAGGGTTTTCAAAAGCGGGTTTATTTAGGATATTGATAGCTAAATTTATGATAACTTGGATTTTCTAAGAAAGGGATTAGTTTATTAAGCTATGGGCATTTAGATGAGTTTGAAACTATAGCACTGGATGAGCTTGAATGAAAAGCTTGTAAAGGTAAAATTGCAGGCAGAACTGAATGTTGCTACCAAAAAGAGGCGTTGTGGACCTCCCGGAGATTGTAAACCTGCCGTGACTGGAAAACAAATTTATTTAAAACCCGTTTTTTAGTGATGCAGATCAAATTTCTGCAAAGATCTTCTGATTTATGTCACAATATACTGAAATGCAAGACACCTACAAATAGAATTCAAACTTTGGTTCACAAAAAGTACTATAATGAGCCGAAAAGTATCGATTTAATCAATGCCACCACTCGGTAAAACGTACCCATTGGGGTGATAACGTACTATCAACGCATCTGCCCATTAAAACCCTCCGAATTTTGCAACCGGCTCCTTGCGCACGACTTTCTTTGTTTACAAAAATCACGCTCACCTTTGGACTCAAAATACAGCAAAGTACATAGTACGCAAGGCATATATAAGAGTGAGAAAAAAATAAAAAAGGTAATGTAATAAAGTTTTGATATTGTTTAAGTTTCATTGGATGAATGCTAGTATATCGTAATTAATTTTCTTATACGACAAGTCATATCGACAAATTTCATTTTGTGTGGTGTGGTTGTCTGAACTGTTTTCGCTATTTGAAAAACTGTGGCCATCGCCGCATTATAGGCTCATGGAAATCCCATATAAAAAGCATGGAATAATTCAACTTAAGGATGGCTTTGGTTTCAGGACACAATAAGAAACATTAGTAATGAGTGGGGACAGGTCAAGTTTAATGAAGATGGAAAAAAGAACGATTTCGAACACTGCTTGTATCAGTGTGGACAATTTTATGGCGAAAATGGCGTCTTTCATGGCACAACTTTGGCGGCTTCAGGAAATCTTCAGCTAATACTCTTCAAATCAAATGAAGTTTTTTATTTTTTGTATAGAAATACACTAAGACTACCTAATTTAGCTTAAATTTCTGGTTTGACCGTCTATAGCATTTATGATTTTTTTTGGTGTGGGGAATGCTTTGTTGCCATCGCAAAATGTAATTTTCACGGGCGCTAGTTAAAATTAAAAAACTCCATAATATCATTATGTTACGGGCGACGATTTCAAAAAATTTCTTGGCTCTTTTGAAGAATTAAAAACAGGGCTGTCAATTCATATTAGGAAACCGGACCTTATATTCGCGTAGATAGGGTGCAAAGTACCGTTCAAAGTGCCCAACAGTGCTAGTCACGTGACCATTTGAGTCTCGGGGGACGCGACAGCCCAGGGGAAAAAATAGAATTTGTAGCGCCGCCAGGCGGTTACGCACGGACAACCTCATTGAAAAAGACGCTGATGGGTCAATGCAGCCGTAAGCTCGTGCACTGCTCTCAAAATTGCGAAGGAGTCTATTTCTATAGCTGAAGGTCATTTCATTAAAGGTCCATGGCCCTATCGCTAATAGCCTCGTCCCCAGAAGCCCCAGATTTTACCGGAAGTGGTCAACATTTTGGTATCAGAAGAAAGCTACTATTTTTCTCATTTACCCTGTGAAATCTTAGGGCCAAAGGATGTTTGGTTTGAAAGTTATGAGCGAAAATGTACCCCATTTTGGTCGACCAATATTAATTTTGCACAGTACTCTATGGGGCTTATAAAATCGCGTTTTTAGCTCTCACATGAAAACGGATTGAAATATCGGCGCGAAACTTTACAGATAGGGTTTTGGGATGAAGACCAATCTATCAAGATGAAAACTTCATATTCTTAAATCGGGCCATCCCCCTTTAAATGTTTCTTTTATGAAAATGATCTACGTACTACTATTAATTTTGGAGTTTTAGTGTTGGGTGTGTAATGCGATGCAATTTCAGACAAAGAATAACATCATTGCATGTTTTAAATGGCCTTAAAAAGCATTTCTTTGATTTTAGTCTCTGCCAAGACTGGCTGATAAATGGGAGTTTGGTTAAAACGTTGCAGGGATAGATAAAGGGTGAGTAACGAATAGGAGAGTTATAAGTAAGAAAATATCAGGCCATGTAGAGTTAAACTACGGTGAGCAAGAGGTATATGACATGGGTGAAAGGCAAAAAATCGCAAGGGATATTATTTAGGACGAAAATTTAGGTAACATCTTTATTTGAAATGACAGGAAGGTGTAACCTACATTATATTCAAGCTTATAACTTGGGGATTCCTTCTTAACACATTTTGCGCCCAATTGGGCGTTTTTCTATTTTCTTTATTTGAAATGACAGGAGAGATTTACGTACATCAAATTAAAGCTTTTAACCTGGGGGTCTGGGGGATGCAGTTTTTACATATTTTGCGCCCAATTGGGCGCATTTTCTATTTTCTTTATTGGCTTACGAAGTAAGTCTATATGAGAGTGCTGGGTGACAGATCAATATGTTCATCAAACTTTATTTCCAATTACTACACAGTATGAAAACAAAACAGTGATATGGAGGAGTCGAGGAAAAGGTCTATAGGGCCCAAAACACTCACCCCCTTGGGAATACATAAACACACAAGAAACAGGGCATAACTATCAAGAAACGCACAGAAAGTGTAACACTTGTAACACTTTTTGTAACATATTTCTTGTAAGAAAAAAAATCAATTATAGTCAATACTCTTGGTTCACTGTAGTTGTCTGGCGACTCTTTGCATGCATTGTTAGTAGGGTCTCTACCAAGAAATAGGGAACCATTTTTTGGACATCAAGGTCAGTAACTGTCAAGTGCAAGTGATATACACCACATGTGCTTATTTTGGCCTGGATGTTTATGTTTTGGCATAGATGGCCTTGCAGGGTCATCAGACCCTGTCACCCAGCTGCAGTTCATTCATATAGCAACACCCTAGTAATTTTACACTAGGTATATAGGTAAGAGGTAGTGCAATAACATATGATTTTGTCAAACATGGAGTATGTTACCTCTTAAATTTAGAAAGTTTTCTTTGTATGACAACTAAAATGATTCCTTTTTCCTTTGAATGCCACTTCATCATTTTTATGAACTGTTGTGTATGTGTGCATTTGTGTGTGTGTGTGTTTGCATGTGTGCATGTGTTTGTGTGTGTGTGAATTGGAAATTAAATGTTCATGGTAAAAATGTGGTACATAAAAATTAAAATGTTTCAAAATGTGGGTATGACAGCAAAACAATTAAATGTACAGGTTGGGGAGGGGGTTCTCACATTGGGAGGAAGTATGGTAATGTGCCGCCTATAAGACCCTCATTTTCAGGCTCTTTTTCAGTTCCAGTGACCCCCATTTTAGGACCATTTCATTTCCAGAGATCCTACTTTTCATGTCCAAAGCCATATTCTACCAAATTTTCTTCAAAACTCCTCAAAAAGTAGCTGGAAATTGAGGGAGATCGCAGCTTATTTTCTGAAATTTTCTGAAAACCTAGTTTTGGAGACCCCATTTTTTGGGCCTGAAATCAGGTATAGGTTTATTAAGAAAGCCAGAAAACCAAAATTGAAAAAAAAAAACCCAAAGACCAAAAGTTGCAGGAGATCCTGTACTAATTACAAAATTTTTAAAAGTAATTCGTTTTGACAGACTCAGTGAATAATACTTTATCATGAATCTGTGGTTGACAGGTTGGGAAGTTTTCCTAAATAAATGGTTGATTTGGTGGTGAGTTGGTGGCTGACAGGAAGGGGAATGCCTATATGCAATTTAGTTTCATAACATAGATCAGGGTTTAATAACTCTGACCATTCTGACCATATATCAGCTCAACAGAGGATGTAGTTTTGCTTCTACAATTTCTGGAAATTGAAAAACTGGGGAAGATGTCAAATGGAAGAAAATTCATTTTTCTTCAAAGTTGTAATAAAGTTGAGAACACAGCAGTTAATGTGTACTGTAAATAATTTGTTATTAATCTCCCTGGCCTTTGGCCATACACAAGCCCTTCCTAATCCTCAATGTCATCTAAATTTTACTGTTTAACTGCTGATATACCATCTTAAGCAATAAATTGTGCAAAAATTAGGGTTTTTTAATCTATATTAGTTAGGCATAAGGGGTCAAGCTGGTCAATAATTCCGGTATGCGTACCTACCCAAATAGAAATGGCCAACTCGACGCAATGGTACCACCTAGTTTAACGGAATTTGGGTGGGTAGGTACGATGATCACAGTCGGCCAACTCTACTCTCCTACTTTCAGGCAAATCATATGCACATTAAATAAAATATCCCTATCAATTATGGTAATGGTTTTCACGTGTACATATCATTGAGGAATATCAGGCCAAGTCCTGTTCCTGTACTTGGCGAAATAGCACAGTTTGCAATACAGCCAATCACCACTTACCTAAAACTATTGTGTTTATGAGTATCTTTGTATGGAGTACTTTTTGATATTTAGGTATTCATACAAGTTCCCTGATACACTCACAACTATTTCTATTTTGTGAATGAAAATATACAATTATAATTAATTTTTATTCTTCGTCGCGCGATCTGTGGGTCACTCTGATCATGAATGGAAGTGCGACCGCCGCATCGTTATAGCTTGGTTATATGCACACGCAGTCCCCACCACAATGATGTGTAATATACCATGATTTACCAATACGGTGGTGAAATGCTGTAAGGACTCAGGGCCGAGGACTTGGGAAGAAGGACCACCCATATTTGCCGTTTGCCTGCCACGTATCGGGCCACGTACCCTTTCTCATCATGCGTCACGTGTTCAGCATTATCACGTACGTGGCCGTGGTATACATAACATAGGCCTACACGCCTATGCACGGTAATGCATCAGTGCGATGCACTTGGTTTCGGGTTGGGTTTTTATTGTTTTACCTTCTTAAAAATGATATAACATATTATATTTCAACTAAAATAGTGTTGAGAATTCAACCGGCCCGCAATAAATCCATGATCATACCTAGAATCAGGATCAGTACATTTCATAGCGTTAAAAATGTTAAATGACCATTCACAATGTCAAACAATTTTCACAAACCTAAGCAGCTCAGACATTATCGAGAATTTGGGTAGGTACGCATACCGGAATTATTAGCCAGCTTAACTCGTTTGCGATTAGTTAGTCTTGTAGCGTTTTGCTGCCCTTGGTTGATGGAGTACTGAAATCAGTGGTTGACAAGGACAAAGTCAGTATTCCATGGTGTGGTGGAGTTGTTGGTTGATGGATGGGGTAGTCAGGTAATTGATGGATACAGGATCCAATGGGTTGGGTGATGGGTGGTGGAGCCAGTGGTTGATGGAGTAGTGGCGTCAGCAGGGGATTCAAGTTTGTTGCCAGTAGTAGGCCACGTGCATTTAATTTGGAGCCATTTTACCTTTATTTTTTTTTATTTACTGAGGAAATTTGCATTTTCAGATAAAAATGCGAACAGAGATGATAGAACGTTTAAATTTTATATCTAAGTGATCCAAAATCAATATTTTTGATTTATAAACTAATAATTGGACAATCAAGTATGATTTGCAACTATCTTGACTTGTCATTTAGCCAATTTGAGCCATTTCTGGGGAAAACCCTTTTCAATTTTTTTAAAATTAAAAATAAAAGTGCTTTTTACTTTTAGGTTTTTGGACTACCTACGGGAAACAAACTGTATTTTTTGTTTGGCCTTAACAATTAACAAATTGCACTGGCTATATAGGCCTATATCCCTAACATCCTTCTCGGAAAAAGACTACATACCTGACGATCACTGCAAAAAAGGAGGTAGCAGTATTTTTCTTGTTAGATCTAGGCGCAATTTCTTTCTAAAAACAGACGGGTCCGCGCGTGATTTTTGAAAAAGTGGGAAAAAATGCAGTTAAGGGACGTTAGGAATATGGAAATTAATCACTTAAAGTCCTGACTCAGTGATTTCTAAATATTATTTTTTTTGTTGTAATAATGAAAAATAGTCAACTAAACTAAAGATAGTAACCTAAAATTCACATTTTCCGAAATTTGAGATGTAATCGGCTTTTCGTTTTGATGTAGTACACATTTATGTGTAGTATTCGTCCCATAGGATAATTTTTAGAACAAAAATCCGGATCCGGAATTTTATAACAAAGTTTGTGATTTCCTATATGATGGAATTCCGCTTAAGCTTAGCATTTCACACAATTGATTAGTAATGGACAAGCATATAACATGCAAAAAGCACTATTTTTTTTTGTCAAATTGAGGGCGCCCTCCTCATGAAATCTTGAGTCGGCCTTTAACATGCCATTTGTTGCTTTACACCTCTTTGCACAACTCAACACCACACGTCTGTAGTAAGCCACATCATCCTTGATGCTCTCGTTTTGAAATGACAGGAAGGTTGTAACTATGTTACGTAAAGCTTTATAATTAGGGGTTCAGTTTTTAACACATTTTGCGCCCAATTGGGCGTTTTTTACTATTTTCTTATTTTGAAATGCAGGAGAGTTTTACGTACCTCAAATTAAAGCTCGTAACGTAGGATGCAGTGTTTACTATTTTGCCCCCAATTGGGGGCATTTTCTATTTTCTTATATTCTGTGAAATGACAGGAAGGTGTACCTTTGTTAAATTAAAGCTTATAACTTGGGGATTCCATTTTTTACACATTTTGCGCCCAATTGGGCGTTTTTTCTATGTTCTTATTTGAAATGACAGGGTTTACGTACATTAAATAAAGCTCGTAACTTAGGGATGCAGTGGTTTTTCCATATTTTTGCGCCCAATCGGGCGCCTTTTCTATTTTCTTTATTTGAAATGACAGGAGAGTTTTACGTACATCAAATTAAAGCTCGTAACTTAGGGATGCAGTTTTTACACATTTTGCGCCCAATTGGGCGTTTTTCTATTTTCTTTATTGGAAATGACAGGCGTTTTACATACATGAAATTAAAGCTTTTAACTTAGGGATGCATTTTTTTACATATTTTGCGCCCAATTAGGCGTCTTTTCTATTTTCTTTATTTGAAATGACAGGAAGGTGTAACCTACGTTAAATTAAAGCTTACAACTATGTGAGGTCAAAGGTCACATACCAAGGTGAAAGGTCAATGGGAGTTCAAGTTGTATACAAGGTGATTGGTTCTAATGCAATCTTATACTCATGTATCAAACATCTACTTTAAATCAGTTATATCTCTTTTTATACATGTTTCTGTAATTAAAGTGCAACTTCAAACTAGAAAACCATCTACTCCTCTTAAATGCTTTTTAATGTTGTTCTTATTTCTTGTAAAATTATGCCTGGCGACCCGACACAGTTTTTTAAAAATACTTGTTAGAGGAGAGGTGGGGTCCTCCAATAAAAGTCCTGTCTATAATACATTATACAAATACTACATGATTAGAGGGAAATAGGGCACACTATTTTCCCGAGGTACTGGCTACGGGCATATCACCCTTCGGGTGAGGGGTGATAGGCCCGTAGCCAGTACCAAAACCATGTAGTATTTGTTTTATTACACCTCACTGTGACTCTGGGACGAGGTTGTAGGGAAACAGTTCAATCTATTTCGCTAGGGAAATAGCTTGTGTAATAGGAATCAGCCAATGAAATAGCATGATTATGTTCATGAATATTCATGAGGTGTAATAACTTTTGCTGTTGTTTGCTTTTCTTCCAGGTGCCTTAGAAGCCTGTAAAGCCATCATATCTCATGTAGGTTCCTGTTGTCTTCAAGATGTTGACAAACATAATAGAACTTGTCTACATATGGCAGCTATGGCTGCACATGGAGAGGTGCTCAATTACTTATTAGAACAGGGAGGTGAGCAATACCTATGTGATACTTGCCTATTAAGGAGTTTGGGTCATATATCATCTTGTGGCATCGTTCCAAGCCTCAATATCTTCCGAAATGTCTTCCCCAGCCTGAAGCGTTGAATGCCCGCGCTTAACAAAAGAGAGTGCACATCCCGCGTATCAAGCATTTTTACGCAGAATAAAAAACATTTTTTAACCACGAGCGCGCGAGTAGGGTGGATGCATGGGTCCTTTGCAGGCGATGGCGACTTGTGGAAAATCCGCATGGTACCTCGCGAATGGGAGGTGAAAGCGAATGCTATAAATCGTAAGAATAACAAAAGAAAGCACAAAGAAAACAAAAAAGAAAGACTAATATTTGAATATACACAGACTAGATTACATGTCCTATGTGATCATGTCGCACAAAGGTGATTGTTGGGGTGATCGATGTGGGCTGGTCACGGAACGCTCAGTGACACGCGCACAACACGTTGCGTATTATTCTGCATTTTTTGTCGGAGCTATATGCACTAAGATGTCACAAGGGTTCATTTTTGAAAGAAAAATAAGTATTTTCACACAAATTTCTCAAAAGGGTCCTCGGTGACCCCATGTTTTTTTTTATTAGAAAGCTGACATGAGTGTGCAACTTATATAAAAAAAAATCACAACAAAATTATGGCTAAGTGTTTAGCTATAACTAGAAATGTCCTTGACAAAATGATTTTTCAAAAGACTTGTGTAGTTAATTTTGGTGAAAAATCTGTATTTTGTAATGGTTTTAATTCAAAAGTGACCCCCGATTTTTTTCTTGAACTTTTCGTTCATATCAATGAAACCTTATTTATGCGAAGTTTGAAAGGAAAATTATGGCGGGAAGTATATATGACCTAGTCCTAGTAACTAGGACATTCGAATCCATTTATCATTAGTACTGGGCATTTCGAACAGCTAATTCTCATATCCTAGTTCGTTGTACTAAAGTGACATACGGTATTTAAGGAACACAAACTTTGCAAGGTTACAGACACCAAAATACCGCCAATACGCACTCAACATGCATTCATGTGAATTCTTGTAATGCTTACATTACTGTACATACCATTTGTTTTGCAATTTGATATCACAAAGTGTTAATTCAAGAAGAAATAGGAGGGAACGATTTCTCGACCAGCAGAGTTGAAGTCCAGGATGAAACCGGAAATATGAAATTACGAGGTTAAAGGTCGTACACACGGTAAACAAACCACACCACCGAGGAACAAAATCTGTTTCCAACACATATTCAGAGGATGCCGGCCAAGCCCATACAAAAACAAAGGAACTAATTTAGGCGGTTATATCTGGTTAAGTAGGTATGCGTGCCTAAACCTATAATAAAAACAACAACAATGCGACCTCGTCCTTGTCCGTTATTCATTCAGCATTAATTTTTAGATTCTAGTAACAGTGGCTTCTGAAAAGTGAGTAGAGGGCAGTTTTTAATTTTTTTTTTTTACTTTCACCGAAAATTGATAATACCAGCCACCGACTTTTAGGATTGCAAAACAAAAAAAGTTTGGCCTTATCCCAAAAATTGAGGAGGGAGGGCTATAAGAATCGGATAATTTTTTCATCGGCCCAACAATTCAGAAATAACCCTTTTTGTATTAAAACAATGGCGACGGCTAAATGTGTGATTTCTTGGCTACCATCGTCCATGAAATACGGCCACACACGTCGATCACGTGAGCAATGAGTGACAGGTGCACACAACAGAATTGGCACTAGAGACTTCTCTTCCGAAGCAATTTACACAAACGCACCAAAAAAAAAAAACATGGCAAGAAACATAGTAAAAACGGCATTTAGTCAATTTATGTTAAAAGAAGGAGCGCCCGCGCCCAGACGAGTTTTGGCTAGATATCTCTGCAGAGGGTGTGGCTTAGCATCTTGTCAAGGAAATATAGAATCACCGGCGCAAAAAAAACACAGAATGCGTAGTTCGCCAGCGGCGTGCTTACTAATCACTTGAGTCCTTGCGATTACTATCTACGATACGGTCTGTGAAGGTAATAATGAGTAGACCTCCACGAAAATGTTTATTTTTTCCGAAATAGGTAAGTGAAAATTGACATCAACAATCTCATATGAATCATGAGATACACATGCTTGCATGGACGTACTTGAGGGTGAGCGAAAAGAAATTTAAAAACAAATTAGACCTCTTGAAAGTTGAACTTCACTGAGTTCAGGGTAAATGGCCAGGCCATTGAAGCCAACGTGCTGTAACTCAGTACCTTAGTACTGGGTTACATGTTACTGTAACTATATATGACCCAAATCCCTTAATGTTTGCAGGAACTCTTTTCTACATGATGTAGGTAATAAATACATCACATAACATTTTGCATGATATGTAACCTACAATCTTGTTCAAAATTGTTGGAACACTTTGTGCAGATTTGGTTCCCGTCCCCTCATATCAATGTTGCATGAGCACGACACACTTGAGCAATCTCGCACCATATTATTTTCAACACTGATTGGGAGGGGATGGGGGAGGGGGAAAGAAAGTTATAGTTACAATGCATTTGAAATATTCTATATGGCACTGCTTAAAGGTGGGTGAACCCCGAGCGAAGAAAAAACCACGACACCCACCAACACTATTCCATCCATCAAAATAGAGTCTGATATCAGAAGAAAGTTCAACGTTCGTCAGTATTATATAGATATATATATATATATATATATATTATATATAATTAGATCATATATCTATATATAGTCTATCTATATCTATCTCTCTCGCTCGCTCGCTCGCACGCTAGATAGCTAGCTCGATAGATCGCTCGCTCGCTCGATCGCTCGCTCTATCGATCGCTCCCTAATCCTAGCTCTCGCTATTCAGCATTCCCTATAGATTATATATATCTCGCTAACATAGTCGTTAGGGGGAATCATTAATAATTCATTAGTTTATAATGAGCTTTTATAGTTATTTTAATTAATATTCATATCCTTTGACTGAATAATCGCAATACAAAGGGAGACGTTAGGGGGAAGGCAATATTTCCCCCTAACGCCGTAATGAGTGAATATGAAAAGATCGCTTCCCCCTAAGCCAGGAGATAGCGATATATAGATATATATATATATAGATATATATATATATATATATATATATAGATATATATTTTTCGCTAACATAGTCGTTAGGGGGAAGGTTTAATAATTCATGATTTTATAATGAGCTCTTATCAAAAAATCTTATGCATTCTCTTGCCGATTATTTCATCTCAAACGTCAGTTTAAATGACCAATTCAAGCTGTATGATTGCAAGCTTTCGGGTCACAACGGTTAACACGACATCAATAAGGAGAGTATACTCAGAAATTTCAAATGCTCGAAATAGCTGCAATTGAATCGGTCTACCGAAAAGTAAAAAGAATCATATATGTTTTTTTTTTTAATTCTTACTTGGTAGACCGTTGATTACCCAGAATGCATCTCTGATCGATAGCCATTTTAATAGGGCTTAAGTTTACAACCAAAACACATACAACGTGGTAGTGTAGTGGCAATCCATTGGCTTGTAACCATTGCTTCATTGAAGTTTTCTGAGTTCTTAAGTTCGAATCCATATTGTGTTTTTTTTTTTGTCAACCAAATCACTCCGTTATAATAATTTAAGATACACTATTTTTCTAAATCCATTTTATAACTTTAAATTTCGTATTGCTTTCACAATAGTTTTGTCTCTGAGATGTGATAGAACACCGTCAGCTCTCTAATACATACCTACCCTCCCCCCACACACGCACATTTTCCATACACACAAAAATGCGATGCTATTTAATGCAAAAACGATGTATTGTGTAAGTTATAGAAATGAAGTTTATCTTACATACTGTTGATTGATCACGTTCAGTATTTGATCCTTTCTCCTTTGGCTCATCTAATCATTTCTAGTCTTTTATTTATACTTTGCGGCATATCCCCTACACGTACGCACATGTGTGTCAGTGCGTTTTAGCATGTAGGTGTGTGAATATATGTGCTGAAGTCTATTGCTCATTTTTTAGTGTAACATTTTTGTTAAATAAAGTTTCCTTTTAAAAATTGATGAGATTTTTAAAATCAACTGAATAAATGCATGTAATGCCCAGAAATATCATTCTATTTACAAAACTGTTATAGTATCATTTGAGGGATGATGCCATCTTCTTCTCCTGAAAAAATCATGTTCTTAACTTAAAGCGATTTTGAGTTATGAGCGTTTTTGTAAAGTCTGTGATTTTTTGCCGTTCGGATACAATCTTGTTCAAAATTGTTGGAACACTTTGTGCAGATTTGGTTCCCGTCCCCTCATTTCAATGTTGCATGAGCACAACACACTTGAGCAATCTCGCACCATATTATTTTCAACACTGATTGGGAGGGGATGGGGAGGGGGAAAGAAAGTTATAGTTACAATGCATTTCAAGCCTATTATCACTTTATAGCTGCCAATATTAACAGGTGTTCCAAGGACTTATGAACAAGATTGTAGGTTGACACAGAAGTTTGTTGGAAGAGAGGATTCACATATCAAGGTCAGAGTGGCTAAAATCATGCATCTTTGTTTTCTTACAGTTGTGCTAGTATTAATGCAATTGTTCCCACACCCTGTTCCTTGTTATTCCTTATATTTGACCAAAAAAATTTTTGATTTGGTTTCACCTGAGTGACTGCAAAATACAGCTGAGTCCCATCTTTTTGTGTGTGAATTGACCTGAAAATTTCCCATACTTTTGGAAAATTGTGTAAAAATATGCCCAAAAGTCCAAGTTTTGGTGTGCTTCTTTGTAAGTGTAAAAATATTTTAATAAAAAAAATTCTCTCAGACATGTTTTCTTTCCTCTTTTGCTCATGAGTTTTTTTTTTTTTTTTTGAGGTTGTCAAATGTTTTTTAAGATAATGAAAGTCGTAAAACCATAATAGGCAGGGTGTGGAACAATCAAAACTGTTCAAGGTTTGCAGTATATGGTAGTTTTGCAGCTATAGTCTAAGTAAAAATTTCTTGGCCAAGTTACTAGGTATGCCTGCATCCTTGCCAAAACGGCGCACCACTGGACGCCAGTCCAAAAAGGAAAAAAAAACCACCGTAGGTGTAGGTGGCGTAGCTCACGACTGGGGGGGGGAGGACAAATGATGTTCGATACTAAAATTGCCCTGTAGAGCATCACATGTTAGATCACATGATTAATCCGTCTTCGGAAGCATTCGGATGCTTGGGAAACGTCACCCAAACAATCTTTTCTCTTCAAATTGATACCAAATTTGACCGATTTGGAGTAATTATTTAGATTTTACAATCGAATCATTATTCGCAACGCAAAAGTGTAAATTTCGAATTTTTTGGCATTTTTTTTAAATAGGTAAGGTTTAACTATTATATTTTCAACATTAACAAACAAAATCCCGCGTGGCGCAGTCGCTTGAGTTCTCGACCCGAGACCCTGCGATCCTGGTTCGACCCCACACGGGGCGTATTATTTTCTTCCTTCCTCTTTCATCTTCCAATAATTAATCATTTTAGGCACTAATGGTATTCAAAATACTAATTAGATTTTATTTCATTTTTTTCCTCGAAAAATATGTGTTATAGGCCGGATCGGACCGTATCAAATTAATACACTCGTACAACAAGAAAGGTATTGTGAATACCGTACCAAAGGATGGTGAAAGCTGGCGATACACTAAGCAAATATTATCATGATAATGTATGATGAAAAACATCAAAATCAGTAGGTGAGAGGATGCATTCCCAGTATGGGTAATGCATCCTCCCACCACCAGAATCCTTCATCACCAACAATCATTCTCCAAGCACAGGAGCATAACACATAATTATGTGCACATCAAACATTTCAAGACATGTACCAGTACATTGAAATCCCTTCAGCATGCCTTCAACAAACCAACTCAAGGGCCCTTGGAAGTTATTTGGAAGTTTTCATTATTGATTGAGATATCCTGCATTTAGGATTGCACATTTCGATACCCATCATGCTTCCCCCGGATGCGCCCCGGTGGATGCGCCACAACATCTATAAATCTGGCTAGACGCAACACATTGCATCTATCTCAAGTTCCGAAAAACTCGGGTTAAACATAGACGCATTTCTTGCAACAACAACGGATGTTTGTTGTGACCAAAATTATTTAGTACTCAGACATAGCTATGTAGAATGGGAGTTGCTAACAACAAAAAAGGTATTTATGTTCTGGTAAAAACATGAAGAAACCATTCTATCTATTTTATTTTGTGTCTTAATATATATTGAATTATTTATCCTTATCAACCTTATAATAAATATACGAGATAACTCCAATTTAACTGCCTGGGACTACAGCTTGCAATAGAAACTTACATTAACTGTATGATGTGATAGATCCTTCCCTAAACAGCTTGAGATCAAGCACCCAATTGCAAAGACAATCAAATCTGCAAAACACCAGACAAGAGTAAGTTATATTAGGAGTGTGTCATAAATACCACCTTGGTGGCAGTTGTAAGGAAATTTTTAGGGGATTTAAAGGTGATTAGCAGTGATTTGCTATCCGAAACATCAAAAAAATCATCAAAATTCATATTTTTTTTGTTACTGGCAGGATATGCAAACATAACCTGCAAATGGTTGGCTTGAAATCTGTGTATTAAAAACAATGGCATGATTTTTTATCTGATTCTTAATTTCTAGCGTGCATATCAAATTCCGACTTGAATCAAAAAAGCCCTTTCTTGGTGAATAATCACAGATTTTAAAGTGTGCTATTGTGCACCTTTGATAATAACAGTTTGACCTCAACACAAACAATGAATCTTTGTTAGGTATTCTGTGCTAGTGGTAAACCACAATCATCTGTTTATTGTAGATGTTGAGACGTCCCGTGTATGATCTAATTGTGGGAGACGGTATAATAATAATATAATGAACATTTATAAAGCGCACAACATCCTCTCTAAGAAGCGCTCAAGTAGACACAGTTCATATCAGTACAAGAACATGCAATACAATGTCAAACATTAAACAGATCATAATCATAAGCATTTTTCATAAGATGGGTTTGTTGAAGCACAGCCTTGAATGACTCAATGGATGAACATGAACGGATGTGATTAGGGAGTGATTCCAAAGGCGAGGAGCAGCACACTGAATATCTAATTACCCCATGACCTATATGACTTTGGCTCAACCAAAAGGTTGTTCTCAGCTGAGTGTAAACCAGAGCGGGATGGGTTGTATGCATGACAGTTCAGTGATATATTGAAGGTGCTTCACCATGCAATCGCACGATATGTGGAGGAGGAGAAGTTTGTATTGAATTCTAGGTGAACGTGAGCCAGTGTAAATCATATCAGATAGGAGTTTATGGTGTGAAGGCGTGTGCGTGTACAAGACGGGCAGCAGTATTCTGTTTCAGCTGGAGGCGATGGATCTGTCCTTTGAGAGTCCAAAATGTAAAGAACAAAAACAAATTTCCTCAAATACTTTTTTTCACTATTTTGTGGTTTTGTTTTCTACAATAAAGCAGTTATAATGGAATTGTACACCTTCTAAGTTAAAAAAAACAAATGCTTTTCCACATTATTTCTTCGATTCTCTCGCAATATCGCTGCTAATCCCTTTAAAAATAAAACTTGAAATTTGAGATGATTAAAACTGTTATAGTTTTTCACAAGGGATAAAAACTTTTTTTGTTAAATGGGTTCAAAAATGTGGGGACATTCTAGACAAGGTTAGAGGTGGGTGGCTGTGTTTTTGAACACCTCTGTTCCCCCTCCCAACTTCATCAAAAATTGAGATTTTTATATCATAAGAAAGATATTGGTTTTTCTCATTAACCCCTGTGAAATTTAGCCAGAAATGTTACTTTGATGCTCTGAACAAAAACTTCTCCAAAAGTAGTTGACCACACCTCTGATACACTGTCCTGTGGGGCCCAATGTGTACAAATTGTAAGCTCACCCCGAGAAGGTAAGATTTTTTTCTAGTTTAGTAACTGTCTCTTAAAGAAAATCAACACATCATTGCTTAAGCACATGACGGTGACATTTGTTCCAGTCTTCTTCTTTGCCTATCCATAAGTCATTGGTAATGGCTTGTGGTGGTGTCAGATTTTATTCAACTGAGTGTGGCTGATCTGGGGCTTTGCAGGTATCCATGAATACGGCGCTCCTAACATGGCCACGCTTTTTGAGGCGGGGGCGATTGGGAACAGTCAGGGGTTTTCACCCTACTCTTATTCGACCCTAAGTGCTTGTCACCTGTACATTGTGACTCTCTGTACACGGGCCCGACTGCTTAACGTCCCCTCCGAAGGAGGGGATGCGTTCATGATCCATTTGCCCCAATTCCCAGTGAACTCATTGAGGAGAGCGGTATACTTAAAGCCCCCAGTTTTCCGTGTTGCGGAATTCCGCGAATTCGCGGAATTGAGGTTAAATGCGGAAAATGCAATTTTAAGATGAAGAGAGAAAACATGTCAAAAAAGTAAAATTACTTCACTTTCCCTAGTAAAATTACTAAGAATATAACATTGGATCATAACCCTATACAAAATGAGTCAATGTTTTAGCATGCCTGACCCCCTATCAATCTCCAAATCCCGCCTGGTTTAGAATTCCTGAGGACCACGGAAGTATATCAACGAACATTGCTACCACTTGCATCTCGATCGTCTTGACTGTACATTGCGATCACCATGACCCGACTCCATTTTTCTTCGGAAATACGCAATGCTGCAAGAATGTGCTTTGTGCCGTCGCAACGCTAAAATGATCTTCGGTATTTTCCAAGACTAATAACCCTACACCACGTTTAGTGTGACACTGACTCACTGGATCGTGTTTACCCGGGGTGTCAAGGCGATTTTGTAATTAACAATTGAAATTAAGGCCTTTAAAAGTGCCGCGGCGTAAAGTCGGACACCCTAGTAAAAGCTTTGTACGTCAGCAGTATTTCTGTGAAATGCATATTTAGCCGGGTCATCGATCGCGATTTTGCAAGGTTACTGTAGTCTTTGTGTAGGATTAGAAGGTCGCCATAAATCTTCAAGGCAATAGCGACAATGCGGAAAATTGCCATTTTCGGGAAAATTTACAAAGCGGAAAAAGCGGAATTTGCCATTTTTTAATCGGGAATTGGAGGAGGAGCTTTAGGTATAATGTATTTAATCAATATCTGGTATACATATCAATCATATTGATAGTTGGCCTGAATAAATCCCAGCAGTGACCCCGACCCCCCGGGTTTTGAACCCGGGAATTTTACATTGGTAAATTTGCGCCAAGGCAAGCACCCTAAACCTTTAGGCCCGCTCTCCCACATGTGTTTCCATTGTTTCCATGGAACACATTTTTGTCAGTGGTAGTCTAAACTTGGTAAAATCAAAAAGGCATACATATTAGAAACCAAGTCATAAAGTATCTGTATGCAGTTTTACTAACTTTGGATGTGTTTTTTTTTTGTATTTTCAGAGATATAAGACATTGAAGAAAACAACATGTGCATATGACCTTCAAAAACAATCTATTACACCCACTTCCACCAACAAACGATAAACACGGAGTGCACGCCCCACCTCACCACCCCAAACACACCCAAACACTCTTTCAAAACATTCCAGTCCCAAACATGACACGGTCTCCAAGGCCTCTTTCACCAAAGGTGCCCCTATCGTACCCCCCCCTGGGGAATCGTCGAGAGTCTGACTCGCCGGATAACTTTACCGGATAATAGTACAGTCCAGTTCACAACCAAGAGAGCAGGTAGGGTTGTAGACGACGAAAATTCACAGCTTATGGTAAGATTGGAACAATGGAAATGGGGACTATGAAATGCTGACTTTGTGTGTGTGTGTGGGTTTAAAAGGGTGTGGGTTTGGATGTGGGTGCATGCGTGCCTAAATGATACCTTGGGAGGAGGTAATTGTGGGTCGCCAGCTATAGCTGGCAGGACCACTTAGCAATCTGTTGTGCGTGTGTATGTGTGGATGATGTGTGTGTGTGTGCTAAATTGTTTTTTTTTTTAAATTGACCTCAATTGAAAAGTTGAAGTTCAATTGGAACCAAACTTGTGTCTTAGGTGCACCAAAGGATCCCTCATATGTTGATGAGGTCAAAGGTCATGTGCCAAGGTCAAAGGTTATGGAGCGGCCCACAGCTTATATTCTTTGAATATAGTGAGCGCGAAAGCCTAGAACCACGAAATTCTAGTTTATACTTCTTCACATGTTTTAAAGGTGGGCGAGCTGATCGACGACCTCATCCCACACTTTCTTCCATCAGAATTGAGATTTTGGTATCAGAAAAAAGTAGATGCATGAACATGCGCTTGGTGTGAGAAGCATTCGCAAAAGGCTAGCATCAGCCGACATCTGCCGATATAGTGCGAATACACCATAATTATTCTTTGATCATATCTGCCATTGAGTGTTGTTTTCATACGAATTTGTTTTTACTACATGATCTAGTCAACTTAAATTAGCAGTTTTTGACATCCTTAGTAGTTACAACCTTCTGTAATGAAAATGTTCTTACTGTCTTTTACTTTTTTGCCTGTGAAACAATTCCATAAGTGTGACTTTTTGCTTGATTAGATCAAGTTATATGATATTTGTACTAGGCTAGGGGTGGATTTCACAGACTTGCAATGCATTTAAACCCATCTCAGTCAAATACCAGAGGGTGTTTTGAATAAATCCCATAATGCATTGCAATATGCCTATAGTGTACTGTACTAAATACGTGTCAGTACTTAGGGATAAAAAGTGTTCCAAAAGTTCAAGAACCACAAGATATTTCATGATCATGCAAAAAATTCACTACGTACTAATGCTTTGTGGGCTAAAATGAGTGCAAAAGTTAGGATTTTTATGTGTTAAGAATAGGATTTTTGTGAGATTACATGATCCTATTGAGATAAAATTTCCCAAAACTGGTGCATTGTGGGATGGACTCAATACACCCTCTGGTCAAATACATTGATTGTAATAGGGATTCTAACAGTAACTTACGATGTCTCTGCTTATGATGGGTCTACGATGAATTGAAATCTTTGAGCCATCCATCCCAGATTTACAGGGTGAGTAAAAAAAAACTTGACTCTGATTGTGTCTGCCATTTTGAATGTTTAAATAACATATATCTGAAATATGTGGTATCATCAGCAAGCCTATTTCAGCATTTTTAATTTGCTGCAAAGATAATTCCAATCGGTCGAGTATAGACCGAGCTACAGTCGTTTAAATCAAGCAGTCCGCTTTTTCCCCATCCACGGATTTCTATTTGAATGCACGGCGGCCAACTAAGCAAATTACTCCCCAAAATGATAAGGGTATGTCTATGTTTATGTCAAATAAAGTGGTATCTTAAAGGTGTAAAAGCCAGTGATAAGGCCAATGGAATTGGATTGTTAGTTTCCGGTTGACTGTTCGAAAAAAAGGAGGAGGTCACTATTTCATTATTTCCAAGATTTCATATAAATGTATACGTTATTGGTATAAGATGGTGTCTAAACCTAAATTCATATATCTAACAACAGACTCTATAACAGTTAGATACTTTAAGTAATAATTCCTTCAAAAAAATCAACAATTTTTCAAGATGAATATTGTAAGCTCGATCGCAGAGCATGATCAGGAGGATTGGTAGGGAAATCTGAAATTTTCATTATTAACCACTAAGTAAACCCCCTCAGTCACAGAAATATGTTAAAATGATCAGAACGACATGCCTGATATTTTGAGAAGCTGAAGGTTATGATCTGTATTTAAGATTTGCAAAAATATGACTTTTAACCAAAATAATGAAAGTTTTGACAAAAATGAAAATTTGGGGCGAGCGGGTAACTGGAAACTAAATATCCAATTCCATTGGCCTAATGGTAAGTTTTATTTGAAACCCTTTTTATCCCCTGGCTTGAAAAGCAGAGGGGGATATTGCGAATTTCCGTATGCGTATATGTGTGTGTGTTCCAGTTTGGTTAGGATTTTGTTTTTTGCATCTCCTCCGATTTAAACCAGACTTGGGGTTAAGGTGCAATAGGGGTTCCTTCATATGTGGATGATGTCAAAGGTCATGGACCAAGGTCAAAGGTCATCTGAGGTCATGTTCCAGACTGCCATCTTACCAAGGGGATGACGCAAGTTTACTTGCACTATTTTTTTCAAGATGTGGCATATTTTCTACGAATATAGACAATACTATAAACCTCAAAAGGTTGTCACCGATGTCTGTTCCTTCATATGGTATGATTCATTCAACTCCTCCAGAAACTGATACATGTATCAAGTTTATTTTTCAAATGGTTGTTATGAGTGATGAGGACGTACAAATGTTTAGAGGGCATCGATGGTAATTTGTGACTGAATTTTAGGGGGTTAATTCATCTCAGGTTAAAAGCGTCACAGGCAATAAATAGCCCGATTTTCTTCTGGACACTGATTTCCTTCGCTGAACGCCATTCATTTTAATGCAAATCTGTGGACAGAGCTAAAAACCGACTACTTGATTCAAACAACTGTAGCTTGGTCTATACCTATCCGGTGTGAGCAAATAAAGATCATGAACTAGGCTTTTAAGGTGATACCACATATGTTAGGTAAATGTTACTTAAAGGGCATTTCGAGATCCACAGCCTCGTCCCCCCGACTTACCTAAAAAAATTGAGATTTTTATATCATCTGAACCGTTAGCCTTAGTAAATGTGTACCAAATCTTACGTGCAAATTTGGTCGTATCTGTAAGAAATTTGCAATTTTGTATTGTCTGTCCGTAAACTGTGGGAAACAAGCATTTGCTCATAACACAAAACTGCAAGATCGGGAGCATGGCTCGAAAAAGTGCGGAATTTGAGAAGCTCCTTCCCAGGAAGTTGGCCATTTGGAGGGAAACTTGGCCATTTGGAGGGAAATTTATACATAAGATATAGTGGGAAATCTGTGAGAAATGTGACTATCTTCCCCGGGAAATTAACATTTTTTCAACCCCTGATCGGGAGCAACTCAAATTTTGTAAATAAGCTTTTCTCAAGGATATTTAGTGAACCATAGTCTTTGTCAAAGACGCCTCGCATTTTTATCCACCAACCGCGAGCGTGCCAAAGGCGCGTGTCGAATGCCGAAGGCACGAGGCCGAGCGGAGAGTCTTTGTCAAAGACGCCTCGCATTTTTATCCACCAACCGCGAGTGCGCCAAAGGCGCCGTGTCAAACGCCGAAGGCGTGAGGCCGAGCGGAGCGAGGCGTCTTTGCGCAAATTGGTATTTCCCTGTGCAAGCATAATGTGTCAATCAAAGTATCTCGTCATCGTAAGCACCGCCCAATTTCATCGATGACAACGTTTTCAGATACTTTTCAATATCGATGAACGTCGCCCGTCAAAATTACCATATCGATTTTGCACTGCCTAGTTAGCATACGATTCAAACAAAATCACTCGACGAAGTTCTTGAGCTGCGAGTGCCAGCGAGTGATTCCCCGGGGTGATTCCGTACGGTATGAGATGACTGATGGGCTAGTTGTAGCCCAGCTTTGCAGAAATAAAAGTCCCCAGTAAAAGTTATTCCCACCTTCCCTGCACAAACACAATGAATATGAGACTAGACTGGGGCATACGTTAGTCATTTTATCAAATATTCGTACTGCAGTGACCAGTCAAAATTGCCACTCACAGACATGACAAGTGATTTTGAACGTTAAATTAAAATGATGAATCCTGACCCACGTGTCATCATGCCACGCAAATGTGACGTGTGTGGTGAAAATCCCAAAATTCAAGCCAGATGAGAAATGAAGTCTAGTTCACAAATTCACGCCGAGAATTTTGGGGACACGCACCTCCTAGTCTAGACAAGAACTTACCTCGGGAACTTGGCATGAGCATGATGAGTTTGACAAGGCACCTCCAACATACTGCACAATTAAGGCTAAACTTTCGGCCGAACTATGGCCTGGCTGAAGGATGCAATGAAACTATGTGTACTACAATGCAACATTGTTCACTACAATGACCACACGTAGCCGTAGCTTCAATACTCAGCACAGTACGTATGGCTAGCTTGAATAATCCTACACCGCCAGCATGATCCCCTGGCATGATCCTACACAGTGACAATAATTCCACCATGATTTTCACCGGGCCGTTGCAGCAACAGTGTTTGCCATTTTACATTCCCATAGCTGTATCAGGAATCCTGGCTGTATTCGCTTTGTTTTGAATTGGTTACAAAAAAAAACAATAATTGAATGGTTATTGATCAGTTCCAATAAACTCGTATTCTAGGAACTATTGTAAGCGAACAATGACATCATCATTGACCAATCAACGATCGCTATAGTTTCGGAAGAAATATCCCGAAAAACAATGAGTAACAAAGAAAAGGAAATATTTGCGAAAAGGCTTTGATTACGACTGAACTTTGAGCGGTCCAGGGAGGGGCGGACTCACACAAATTGAATAAATAATCAAAAGCCTTGATAAAAGGCTAAGTGAACCATGAATAAAACAGAAGGTGCTGGAATCACGAAATGCACCTTTAAGAATTCAAAATGGCGGACACTATCAGGGTCAAGTTTTTGTTTACTCATCTTGTATATTTCACACTAAAATTTTGTCATTTTGATGTAATATATATTTTAAGGAACCTGCTGACTCCCCTGAGCAGCCGTACATCACCAAGTCAGGTGACGTCATCATCCAATCAGCAGAGGATGGTATCATTAGTAGTGACATGCAGCCATCACATCAAACAGTTGACATTGAAGACAACCCGCAAGGTAAGCAGCAGCTTACACAGCTGTTGATCCCATGCAAATCGTCTCTTTTATTGTTAGAGCAATTTTAAGCAGTGGCGACACATTTTTTACAACTGATATAAGTAGGGGCATGCAAGAGCTATTACCTCTGTAAAAATCAGAAAAATCCATTGCATAAATCTTGCCATATACATGTAGGCCAACAAAGGTCGTGATTTCTATGTTATAGCGCCCTCTATATTGCCATTTCCCATATAAAGACATGTTAAAATTGATTTCTAAGAAAAATCATATTTGCCCGCAATGACATTTGTTAAAATTTACACAGGATGAAGTCAGTGGTATAAATAATCCAAATTAGTTGCCAAAGTGTATCGCTGTTGATATTTGTTTTATTCTGGGTTTCTCATAATAAACGAGACATCCAAACAGTTGTGCTTAGGATAAAAAAGTTGAAATAGCCTCACTCCACTGACGTGCAAAAAAGCAGCTGACTTTCATTTTTTTGTGCGTTGTGCTGATGGGAACCCAATTTTGAGAAAATTAGATGCTTGTTGGAAATTTGGGCTAAATGTGCATAAAAAGCCCAAGTTTAGATTTAGAGTTTGTGCTCAAAATGTGTCTTTGTGTAGGTGCACTCGTTCAACAGGTGTGCTGTACCTTAGTTGTGGGTGTTGTATTAATTGTTCACCACATAATTCTTGTTCCTTCTAATCCTATTCCTTTACTACATGAGTGTGCATTGTTGAATACTGTTAACCCACTGTTTAACCCTTATTTTAGGGGTGGGCAAGTTACAACTTTTTTTAAAATCGTGTGGATTCTATGGCCATTTTGGCTCCTGAAAAAGAATCTAGCAAACTTTTTCACTGAAAATAAAGTTTTGGGTTGGTTCCATGGATTTTAAGTTTTGTACATAAAGTCAATGGGATTTTGAGGTTAAATTAGTTATTTGCCAATATTTACCACATACAAACTAATGACAACCATGTAACATGCACATGTGCTAGGTATATTGCCTCCCTTTGTAACACCATAGGTTCCAAAATAACCAAGTTCATGATTGTCTAGAATAAAGAAAAAATGTCTTTACCTTGCAGAGGGCGTGTTGTCACTCAGTAGCACAGCTACAACTTTCACCTACTGGTTTAAATTATTTATAGAAACAGGAAAACACCTCTTTACACACAATGATTTGCCTGCTACTACGTGTTAATAATAGTACCACACTTGCACATGCCGGCATGAAAACACCCCAGTACCATTCACAGGTATTAGCAAGTTATGTAACTGGTTGCAAAGGCTTGACCTTACAACAATAGACTCCTTCAATTTTCACTCACTCACAAACTAGTAGTCTTGTTTTGGTTGTTCTGTGCATTGCCTTGCCTCAGTTGAAGAGAATTTTGGAAAAAATGTATTTTCTGCCATTGTGAATAATTTGATTTTTTTCCTTTGACAATTATTTGCCTAAACCTATAAGGCACCTATTGGTGAGTTTGTAGCAAAATCCAGGATGAAGATCATATACTTTTGTTTTTCCAAAAGTAGCAGAAAAGCCCTATAGACTTCATGTACAAAACTTAAACTCGACAGAACCAACCTAAAAATTTATCTTGAGTGAAAAAGCTTGCCTGATTCATTTTCAGGATCCAAAATGGCCATAGAATATGCTTGTTTTATAAAAGATTTGTAAAAAAAGTTCATACTTGCCCACCCCTACTTATTTGATCTATCACCATTTGAAAGCTCCGATTGACCCTTATTTGATCTATCACCATTTGAAAGCTTTAATTGACCTTTATTTGATCTATCACCATTTGAAAGCTCCTGTTGACCCCTATTTGACCTATCTCCATTTAAAAACCTTTGACCCCTTACTTGGTCTATATTAGTCTTGTTCCCAGTACTTGATGGGTGTCCCAATGGCCACATATACTGCAAATAGTTACCAACATGTCCGAAGGAGTTCGATATGGGCTCATCGCTGATTAGTTGAAAAAATCGCAAGATCTTGAGACAAAAATAGACATTGATAGACCGGTAGAGCATTTGAAAGCGCCTGTTGATCTTGATTTATCACCATTTGAAAGCTCTTGTTGACCCTTAATTGATATTTTACTCTATGAAAACTCATGTTGCGCCCTTACTCTGTATGTCAGTAGTTCTCATTGACCCTTAACGTGGTAAATCTCTTGTGAACCCTTGCTTGATCAATCGCAAAGATTTTGTTGATACTTACTTGATGTTTTACCATCTTAAGGTCTTCTTGTTGATCCTTGCTTCATGTAACACCATTTGAAAGCTCTTGTTGACCCTTACTTGATATATAACCATGTTGAAAGCTCTTGTTAGTACTATCTGAATGGCCCTTACCTGATTTGTCACTGTTTCCCACAAAGGTACTTAATGGGGTCTACAAGGGCAAAACTTAGCATATAGTTTTTGTGGTACTCTTTTGTATTGGGATTTTGTGGTAGACAAGCCAAATGCATGTATAATGTCGTCAATTGTCAAGGACAAAAACGAACCCCATATGTATACACGCACACAGCTGTTTGAATGTCTCGTTGACTATGACAAAACGAGAATAAAACAAAAAATATCAATGGCAACACACTTTTGACAACTAATTTGGAGTATTTATTCCACTAAGTACATCCTGTATAACGCTGATAAAATTTCATTGTGGGCAAATATGATTTTCATAAAAATCTAGTTTTACATGTCTTTCTATGGGAAATAGGCTATAGAGGGTGCTATAACATACAAATTATGAGCTTTGTAGGCCTATATGGTAAGATTCCCGCAATGGATTTGTCTGATTTTTGCGGAGGTTATAGCTCTTGCATGTCCCTACTTATATCAGTTGTTAAAATTGTGTCGCCATTGCTTAGAGAATAAAAGATGAGATTTTTTGTTTTGGCCATCTTAGATGGTGTCATAATGGATGGGCATCCAATATTTTAAGTGGTGGATGCCGGCACAGCCGGCATCCACCACGATAAAATATTGGATTCCC